>PYHW01010435.1:1808786-1824762 GCA_013186435.1 Turdus rufiventris
CGCTGAAATAAACATACCCTTTCTAACTTTAAATTGTTAGAGAGTCTTTTGTCCGTCACAGTTGAGTATCAGTGTTAGACCAATACTCTTATTTTGGTAAATCACCCTGAGCTGGTGCCTGGAAGACAAATACATAGAGAAGCTTGGTGGCACCTCCCAAATGGGGCTTTGGGATGGAAAGTGTGCAGAAAAGGAGTTAAAAAGCAAGTGTACTGACCAGAGAGAAGACACAAACCCATATAAAAGACCAAAATGTCTCCTGTGCTCATGGCAAAACAGAAGGGCAAAGAAACAAGAAAAATGCAGACATCTCATCCACCATGATGTCAGGCTCAGTGAGAGTGGAGTCTGATGGGGCTACAAACTCCAAACAATTTTACCCAGCCTTTGGGATTAACTGTGAATACTTTGAAGGGCTGGACTTCCACCTGTGTGCAAGGCATCTATTAATTGGCCATTTTCTACAGCCCAGAGTATCAGATGGAGTACATGATCAGGTAGGTGAGAGAGTCAATTTTGATCTAGATTTTCAAAGGTAATTTTCGTCTGTTACTATTTTTAAAAAAACTTGTATTTATTTCCTTGTTTCAGGATGACATCTCTCCCAAAACTGGGCATAATTTTTGGCTTGAGGGGCAGAACAGTATCTACTTACTTGTGTGACTAGCATTTTTATGGGTGTCTATGTGCGTTAACAGAAGCACAGTGTATCTGTTTAAACTGTTTCAGCAGTTCAGAGAGTTATGGTGTCAGATATTTTTCAGATTAGTCCTTTTAGCAGCTGATAACATATGGGTCTGACTGAAAGGCCATGATGTAAGCCTTGCAAAAAGCCTGAAAGGCAAATTAAGCAATAACATCATTGGTGCTCTGGCATCATAACAAACTGTTTTTCTTTCTGAGAGGTGCACAGTGGGGAGTGGTATTCTCTCCCCTTCACTCTCCTTGCATTCACCCTCAGGCACAAGATGACAGACTCTGTGCTAAGTATCTCAGGCTGCTTTGTGCAGCTGAGGGTACCAGCTGTCCTGCTGGCAGACCCCAACAGCATGACAGAAGGACAGCACCTGGAGGAGCTGGCTCATTTCCTCTCCCCCTGGGCTCCTCCAGCCTACCCCACAGCCATGTAGGAAGGGCATCCCAAAGAGGTGAGCCTGGGGAGAGGAGGAGAGAGAGAAGGGGAAAGGCAGAGAGGAAAAGACTATGGAGTTGGGTTAAGAAGGAATGAAAGACTGATTTAACCCTAGACCAGTCACACTTTTCCTGTGGATGGATAGAAGGCAGAGATAGAACCTTGAACAGGACAGGACAGGACAGAACAGCACAGGACAGCACAGGATAGGGCAGCATGGGAGCTTGGGACAGCCCTTCTGGCCGTGCACCATCTGTTAACAGCAGGCTCTGCCTGCTGCCCCAGCTCTAAGTTCTACTGTGCATGTTTCTAGCTGCAATCCAAGAGGTTTGGGAAGGGGACAGAAAAATGGACAGGGAGAATGAAACAGAGAAGGACACTGCTGGACATTAGTCTGGGACAAAGAGCCTCTAATCAAAGGTTAAGAGAGTAGGAGGGGGAAGGGGACCATTCCTGGGGAGGCCTGGAGGATTCTCTCAGGCAATAAGCAGAGGACTGTCCTGAGCTCTGCCAGGAGCATTGGCAAGGATGTCTCTCCTGGTCAGAGCAGGGACAACTTCTTTTAAGACACAAAACCAGATGGTGTCTGACCTATGATTACATGGTTCCTTTCTGAGAGGATGTCTGGTCAGAGGAGGTTTGAGAGGGGGAGCACAAGGCAAAAACAATCCTCCTGCTCCCTGCCTCCCCTGGGGAGATGGCAATGGATGCTCTGTGGCAGGTCTCATGATGCCCTGGTCCTGTCCCGTGCTTCAGCTGGTGTCTACCACCTGATCGAAGAGTGGTCACCCAGCTGTAACCATGAGGTGACTTCACTGCCATGCTTCTGTTTGAGCAATTTGCTGGAAGAGGAATAAAAGACACCCCCAGAATGGGTCACAGACCTGCCACAATGCCAGAGAGAGGTGTGGTGTGGAGGTAACATGCAAGATATGTGCAGTCAAGAAAAGCCCCAGTTGAATGTTGCATTGAATCCTGAGACTTCCGGAAGCCTATCTTCATGTTCCAGTGGCAGTGCCGGCATAACAACTCCCAAAGTTAGCCTGATGCTTTTCTGGATCCTTGGAAATCTAAGCTGGCCTCGGTAACAAAGTGCAGATACACACTGGAACATGCAGGCATATCCTGTGCTGTAATGCTGTGATGAGGGAACTCCTGTTTTTGAAATCATTGTACTACCTAGCTGAACTGCATAAAGTTCAAACAACCTCTACTGGCTGCAGTCTAGCCAGGAAACCTCGACCTCTGGAGTGAGGTCATTAAAGCCGAACTTCTCGAAGCTCAGAGGTGTTTAGAGAGCCTGTTAATTACTGTACTAATCCTTTAGACAATGCTGGCTCCCAGCACTTCCGGAGCATTAGCACTTCAGTAGCACTTGGGCCCAGACCACTCTACTCCCCCCTCACAGGAGTACCTCCTGGTGAAAATACTGCCAGTATCTTTTCCAAGTCCACACATACATAAGGCAGTCAGGAGACTCAGAGGGTGTCAGAAGCTGGCCTTGAGCATTTCTTAACAGATGTGAGTCCTTTTTGTGTCATTATCTGGACCTGACATAATCTGTTTGCTGTGTTTGTCTGACACCTATGCAGCCTCAGAGGTTCCTACCCACTGTGGAACAAGCTGCCTATTTTTTCCGAAATCATGTCTCTTCCAGCACCTTAACCCTGCAGACTCAGCAAGCCAACAGGTCAGCAGAAGGACAGAGAGGTCTGGAGCCACAGCATAGATTTAATGACAGTGTGGAAAACAAGTGCCTAATCCATGAAAAATGCCTATGACAAAATAGGAACATTTAAATCATAATCACAGTAAAATTGGGAACAGAGCTCATCAAAATAGTGGTATTCATTCAATCAGACAAAGTATTTGTTGCACAGCAGCTTTCACTCTTTCCAGCTGGACATTCATATTCCCAAATGCGAGCCATCCTTACAGGAGAGGCAAGCAATACCCCTACACAGCAGAAGTAGCGGCAATGTTTTGTGGACTACTTGTAGTAAATTATGTTTGGCTGATCAGTGGTTTTCCAGCAGGTTTACTGGGTCATCCTGGTTTTACTGGGTTAAAAATCAATCACAACTGGTTTTTGTTACTGCATATACTTTAGCAACCCACATCAGCTACCACTATCATGGGTGTGAGAATGCTGCTTAGAACTTCTGGCCATCAGACTGCTTGCCTGGTACTCCTTTAGCCAGGCACATACAATTTCCTAAGGACATTCAAGCATCCCAATCTGACTGACCTAGACAGTTTCCAGCATGACTGTTCACACACTGGGAGCCCCAGGGGCCCTCAGGGATCCCCTACTGTCTCACAGACTACACCTGCTAATCTGCAGGCAGCACAGAGGAATCCAAGAACTGAAACTGAATTCATGCCCATGTTTAAGTGCAGTGTCTCCTGGATAAGGCCTTACCCAAGGACTGGCATTTCCCTGGCTTTGTCATCTATACAGCATAGAACCTGCTGCACAAAACATGTTGAGACAGGGACACAGCTATTAGCAGGGTCTGTTGCTGTTGACAAGCATTGACTGTTATGGCAGATGTTACCTTGGGGGGAAAATAATATTTGAATGAAATAAAAAGAAAGGAAAAGCAAGAAAAAGCTCTCTGGCAGCCAGCTGGGAGAGAGGCAATGGAGAGTCAAGTGGTTTATCTCCAGGGGCAGTAGATGATCCCCTGTAATACTTCACAACAACAGTCACAGAGTTTTTCATTAGTCACAGAGACTCCCTCCTGGTACTCCTTGTTTTGAGATGCTGTGCACACTAAAGCACCCCTTGCTCAGGTGTGACTGTTGCACACCACCTGTTTGTTGACCTTTGTGCTTACATAAAACAGGCTCCCAAGTATGAACCAAAGCAACCACAGCTAGGGAAAAATGGGGAAAGCAGTCAGAATTCTCAGATTGTGGCAGTCACTTTCTGCAACAGCCCAGCACAGCACAGAGTCAAGGTTGCAAGATTATGAGAACAGCAGCAAAACAACTAAAAGAGAATACCCCAGCAGAGGATCTGCAAAACACAATCACAGCATCTTGGGGGGAAAAGTACTAACTTGCAAGTAGAAGGCAGGCTGCACAGTTGCAAGTTTCAACTTGCAGAAGGTCTGCTTGCAAAAGTTTTTGACCTTAAAAGAGCTAAGGCACCTACAGTACCCTGCTTATTGCAGGAAAAAATTGCAGAAGCCTTGCACTGGGGTAATCAGTAACCTAGTGCAGAAGTGCTAATTTTCGTTTTGAGAAAGGAAGGCCAAAGTTGCTGCCCTACACACGGTACAGATCCATCAATCCAAGTATCTGAGCTGCTCTGTCCGTCATCCCATATTGCTGCCATGTGTCTGTGGCTGCTCAGTACAGAACTGTGCTCTCTTGTGCAAAGACAGGAGCACTCTGTTTAGGAGCTGGACGAGTGTTTATGCTGGGGATCCAGAGAGAGCTTACCTCTTCCGGCTCTGCTCTAGTCCTCTGCAGCTTGTTTGTGCCAGGCTTAAACAGCTGTAGGCTTGTCCTCTTTCTTCTCGTGCTAAAGTCTCTCTATTCATCGCCTTAGAAAGTCTCTGCATCTGATCTGAAAGCAGAGGAGAGTCAGAGATCTATTACCTATCTGTTTCTGCAGACCCGAGCAATCACTCCACCGTGTGGAGTGTCCTCAACCCCTCCATCAGAGCAGAGACATCCTCAGACAAATGATAGCACTTGAGCCATTGCTTAAGAGAAAATTAGGGCCTTCAGGAAAGAGTAGCCAATTAATGGATATTGCAGACTAAAATTTTGCTGCAATTCATGGTTTTCTGTCTCTCTTCATATAAAACAGTTTCAGCATCGGCAACTCAGAGAAGATAGTGTATGAAAACACAGTTTGATTGTAAAAGAAACCGAAGGGTTGTTTTCTGTTTTTGACTGATCTCATGTACCTCAGTGACACAGACTGATGAAGAAGACTGCATCTGGCCTAATCTTGAATTGAGAATCATAAAATTTTCCTATTCTGGAAGAAGGGTTGCATCCATTAATAAGCTGACTGCAAAAAATAATAGCAGCCAAACACTTAGGTCTGAACAAATGTTTGGATTGCTATTTTGGCGATCAAGTCATATGAACAAGCCATATTTTGCAACCAAGCAGGTAAGATGCTGATTTTTTAAAGTTCATAAACCTTAAGCTAGAAACAACAAAAGCTGTTACAAATAGCAATGCTGTAAGAGAGTCTTTACAGAGTCGTGCACCAGGCTAGTAGCAGATTTGTTACTTAAGTGTATGTATTCTCTGGCATCCTCAAAATGACAGGATACAAGAGGGAGAAGCGAGAAGAAAGAGACAAGCCCTTCACCTCTGATCACTAATGTGACAAAGGTGAGTTTCCAGTTCAAGAAGTATAGCAAGATGTGGTGTCTGAGGGAGGCAAGCAGTGCAGGACCTTCCTAACCAGAAGTCTCTTAGGTTTGATAATTGGTCATTGGTCATTGACATTTGGTCCCTTAGAAGAGCAAGAAGATGTTGTGCCCCAGCTTGCCCTGCTGTCTCTTTCTACAGACGGGAAGAAGACTCCTGCGAGATGGCAAACAAAATAGCTGCTACAAAGTTACATGTTGCATAGCCATAAATAATCAGCCACAGTTACATTTTTGAGAAGATGTAATAGGGTGATGTTTTCTTTCCCCCTGCACATTGCTGCACATTACCGTGGACAAACAAGATTTTTCACTCTGAGGTGGCAGAAGATCTTGTTCAGGCTGTTATGTATGTCAGGAACAGCTTAATCACCAGTAGGGTTGCTTTCTTGCCTGAGACCATTGCTTTATCTTTCAGGAATCATCAATGTTCCACTTAGGAAATATTTTTGCCTCTAGTGATTTGTATGTGTGTGTTAGCTATCCAGCAAAAGATGGCATGACTAAATAATCCAACAAGTGTTTTATCAGCTTGTGTTTGCTCCTGATTCAAAGACAATGCCCCCCAAACAGTCATTACCCAGGAATGCAGATCTTAGAGCTTTGGCATTAGATTTCACTTAATGGAATTTGCTGCACAGATAAAACACAAAAAACAGCTAGTCCTGACTCTGAGGACATTTCCTGTGATAACAAACAGTTGACATAGGAAAAAATATAATTTATCCACTGTTTTTTCTGAGGTCAATGATTTAAAAAAACAAAGGGTGGGGGGGCGGTTTGAGGTAGTTTTCTTACATCCAAACAAGCATGCCAGAAGAATGAATTTCAAATTGATGAGGTATTTCATCCTGATTTTCAAGTCATATGAGCTCACTTGTTGCCGGACATGCTCTAAAGGACTGGTACTAGAAACTGCAGAGGAATTGTGTCGCCATTTCAGCAGCCAGAAGAAACCATGCTTCAGCGCTGGTGCCCTAAGAGCCCTCTGGACAGTCAGATGTGACAGATATCTGACCCTGGCCAGGACAGTGGAAATGAGTGTTACACATACTTCAGGGGTCTTAGGAACAAAACCAGCATCCACAGACATGCTGGTCCTGGTGGCATTCTGTGTCTGATGTCTGCCAGGGCAGCCATGGGGAACCTTTCTCTGGTATGCCACTGTGTTCTGCCAATCTGCAGATTGAACATGCTGGTAAAATCTCACAGAAAACTGGAAAAGGCCTTTGACTTTCCAGAGTACACTATCTTTTACAGAGGCAGCTGTGTCTGTGAGTTTGGCTATCATGTGTTCTTTGCACTCTATGTCAGGGGCCACTGTCCTCTCCTTTGTGGATTCAGCTGGCTGCAATGGGGTATGGAAGGGAACTGAGGAAGGTTGTAATGTATTTTAAAGCCCTTGCACATTAAAACTTTGCGTGATGTGCAATTGCCTTTGTTAGTTACTTCCCGGGCAGCCAAGGTCCCAGAAAAACTAACTAAAGCATTAGGCAGGGATCATATAATTGGAGTGGTATATTGTCCAGCCGCCTCTCTCTCAAAAGATACTATCCCTGCTTTTGCCTTCTTCATGTCCTCTCCTCCTGTTATAGCCTTCCTGTCTGAACTTGTGAAGGTTCACCTCTATTACATCATGGGATGATTTATTTCTTTATGCCAAAGCAAAGGCCTGAGCTGTTCCACAGTGCCAGGTAAAACATGAACTATCTGGCATGACTGCCTTTGTAGGCAGAGAAGCACTCTGCACAGAAGATGTCTGCACTGGAAGTATGAAAAAGGAGCATTCTTCTCAGTTCCTGTGCTTTACTTGTCTCCCTCAATGACAGTCCTGAAGATAAGAAGTGTGATGCATTTGCCATCTCTGATGAAAAAGAAAACAACACTTCAGCCCTAGAGGGTATTACAAAGAAACACTGAGTGGCTTGACATTTGCTATAAGAAATGGCACCATACCTGTTATTTTCAGGAGTAAATTTCAATCTCCAGGTGAGGCATTTTTAGTAACAGTGTACCTGGATAGGCACAAACTTTCTCAGGGAGAAAAGGATAGAGCAATAACTCAACGCCTTGAGCAGGCAGACTTCCCTGCCCTACTCTAAGAGCATGGGTATTGCAAGGGTATGTGGTGTAGATACATTTGTAAAGTAAAAGTGCTGTGGGGCTCCCTGCGTGTTAAAGTCATCTAAGGAAGCCAGCTGGTGGTAGAGAAAACCACCTTCTCTGGAAAGGAACTCCATTTTTGATAATTTTCCATGTGTTTCTAGAATACAAGTCTTCCCATCCAGTATCAGATTTCCTGAAGTAAAAAGGAAGATGTAGCAAGGGAGTTATCAGCCATGAAGGAGGACAACATGACTGGCATCTAACAGCATCCAGGAACCTGTTCCCATCAGGAGCTAGGTAACTGTCCTCTCCAATGCTTCACACCCATAATATGCTGTGACAAATGTCACCTGGAGCAGAGCTCTTTCTATTCAGCTCACCTTCACAATAACCAAGTACTAAGAAGTAATGCATTCTTGCTGCTGTGAACTCTGCAGACCTCCAGCTAGTTCTATAATTTGAAGGGCAAGTGAAGATGACAGCAGGCAGGAGAGGTTATTTGTAGAGTGAGTTGGAAAATTGATTTGTTCCAACCATAAAGTAGTATGGCTGGGAATAAAAATAGAAACTCTTAGTCAGAAATTTCTGCACTCACTATCCATACTTACAGCATTTGTTGCAATGTGGACGTGAGACCTTTGAGAGCACTGAAATTCATTTTTGCTTATCTCCTCTCTTTTCTTAAATATTTTCATTTGTCAAAATTCATAAATATCAGAAAATGGATCTTCTGCCTTCTCAAAAAACATCCTGATCTGATAATCATCAAGAATTGGGATATAAAAAGATGCAGTTTGCTGTCACTCTGTTCTATAATAGTCATTAAAGGTATTCACCAGTATCTCGGAGGATTACATTTCCATATGTTTTGTGGAGGTAGGTAATCCATTGTAAAAGGGACTGCGATTTAAGTTCACCAGGTGGCCTGTGGGCTGCCTCGTTAGCTTATGTCACCTGCCTAGCTGGCAGTTAAGGGCCAGTTGAAAGGACAAAACAGTGTATGGGGAAGAGTAGCAGTGCTATGTGGAGTGAAATCCTGTAGAATCTTCTTTGGAGAGTGAACTGGATTTGTGAAAAATTTGCCTTCATTAGTGTTTCTGCTACTTTGATGACTTTCTGAGAGGATTTAAATACCCCAATTCTCTTTATTCACTTCTCCAGAATAAGAAAAGCAAGTGGACAAATTGCCTTTTCATCTGATTCATTATTGCTCTGAGCAAACAAATACAGAAATCCAGCTGTTTCCATCGCCTCTGTGGTCCCAAGTTGAAGAACGCGTCCACAACTCTTGGTGGGCAGGGGAGGTGTGAATTAGGCATTGGGGACAAAAGACAAAAATACGTATTTTAGCCCAGAAAGGAATTATAAGGTCCTAGCAATATCACAGGCTGTGCTTCATTATCCTTTGAGAGCTTGAGTGATAACATGCTAAGAATACAAATCTTGCAGGCACACAACCTTTTTTTCCTCCTGACTGCTAACAGAGTGTGATGGAAGAGCAATTAAGTCATCTAGATCTGTGTAAAGGATCAAATCAGGTGAGATTTTAGCCTTGTTCTGTGTTAAAGCTGGAACTGTATTCCCATTGATTCAGTAATGAATGACAATTTGCTGCCTTGACTATCAGTTCATCACTCTCTCATGGACTTTGTCCATAGTCTGTGGTAATCTAAAGCTCCACCACTTCTCAGGAGTTTCCTCAAGCCAGCGTGTGATCTGCAATAGCACAACTGTGGGTTGCTAGGAAAACAAAGATGTATCATGCTATGGTGCAACTTCCTTCAAAATGCTTGCAGACTCATTTTAGAAGGTCTTCCACTGATACAGGGGGCTCAAATTAAAAATATAAGGAGGCTATTTTAATTATTGATTCCAGCTTCCATGAAATCCATCTGTCCTTGCATGGATGCAATTAAATTCTTTCTTGACTCCACAAACATAATACCTGGCAAATGCAATTATATGTGTCTCTAACAGAATGAAAGAAACACTTATGTATGTAACTAAGTTCTGACATTTTTCTTTTGGTTCTTTGGCCTTTTCTATATGCAGCCATTGTGTTAATTCAACTAAAATAGACCCTCTGCAAATTTGGCTGTAAAAACCCTTTCAGTGGTTTTGCTAAATTCTGTGGTTTGCACCTCTAAACAAAACAATTGAAGTTAACCCAGGATAAGCCATTTTCTCTGGGGGAGCTTTTAAAAATATTTTTAGGGCTCTGACAGGTGAATTATAGTGACTCAGCTACAGCAATTTAAGGATTTTTAAGACATTCCTTGATCCTGGTCTTTGCTGATGCTACAACAGCAGTAATCACCCTGGTTCCCTTTGAAGTGCAGGGGAGATGCAGTAGAAGCCAATCTGCAGGAAAACCCCTTCCCTTAGCAGCTCCTGCTGCACATAGGGTGGGAGTTACTCTGCTGTGCAGAATCCTGGGCAGGCACTCTGCAAAATAATGTTTTTAGGTTTGCTTTCTGAATTGCCTTTATGGCTTGGCACAACTGGGCCTTCTAAGATTTGTTTGTCAAATAGATTCAACAGTCAAACATGCCACAGGGCTGGAAGAATCTTCACTGGCCCACAGTTTTGGCCTTATGTGAATTCATAATGGCTTGATGTGGCTTACTTAGCCCTGTGGTGATGTGAATCAGCCTGAAACTGTCAGCAGGCTGTGCCATTTGGACAGGTAGCCCAGATTTGTTTTCTGCTTTGCTTCTAAGCATGTCAAAGGGCTTGCTGAAGATGCTGAAATGCTGAATCGCTATCCGGGTTTGATTTAAAAGTGCTGGCCATTTGTTTTATCAGACAGCCTGTCTCAGACCCACAAAAGATTGCATGACCTTAGCCTGTATGTAACACCAACAAATATCACAGAATCACAGAATATGCCGAGTTGGAAGGTGTGGGAACCCAGGGTATTCCCCTGGCTTCTCTGGAAACTGGGCAGTGGGCTCAGAGGGCTCATAAGACTTAGCAAGGTGCCCTAAGTGCCTATAACTTCAATCTAGGTCCATGGGAGAAGTTACCATCTTTATATGAAGAATTACAAGGCCACAAAAATAAGTAGGGTGTAAATTGGCGTATTAGAAAGTAGAAAAGTAAGGTTTTAAAGATCGTTTACATTAAGGGCCTAAAGACGAAATGGAGCATTTGTGGCGTAGTAAGAAATTCTTTCTTCTTCTTCATGGCATCCATCTCTTGAGTCAGGATGCCAACTCGGGATTGGTGAAGGGAAAACTGCACGGTGTAAAGTGGGTATAAAGTATTGGTGATTAATTGTAAATAAAGTATACACAATTTAGAGTATAAAAGATAACTCCAGCCCCTCAGGGCAGGAGAAGAGCCTTGAATGAGGTGCAGAGCAGACCGCTGTAAATTAGAGAGAAAATTCCTTAGATAAGATAAAATAAACAGCCTTGGAACTCAGAAAATCAACCTGCTCAAGTCTTCTTTAATGCCCTGCGTGCTCAGCCCATGGTGCAGGAATTCACAGACTACCCTTTAATGTGTGCGGGTGAGTGATCTCAAGTTATAAAGAAGGTCACAGCCAGCCACAGGAAGGCACCCACAAGGACCATCAATTCCAGTTCCTGGACCGGAATCTGCCTATCCTATCAGTTGCTGCAGGCAGAGTTTTGTGGACTAAAATTGGACAAAGCATATCTGGGTTAGTTCTCAACTCTAAGACTGGTTGTGCCATGATCTTGAAGACCTTGAATATCTTGAAGAAAAGAAGAGTCTGGGAAAATTTTGATAAAGTCTCTTCTGTCTGATATGAAGATTCAAAAGCTGCCCTATTCCTTTCATAGGGTTTGTTCAGTGACATGAATCAGACTCAAGAAAGGGCCAGCACTATTTATCTCCTACAGCTAGGATAGAGAATTTTGGCTTGCACGTTGGATGCCATCGAAAACAATCATTGTAATTACTGGATATGGATTTTCTTCCATCTCCTGACTGGACCTCTCAGTTACATTTGTTATACTCAAGGAACTAACTGGTAAAAATGGCAAGCAGCTGGTGTTTTTTTGTTGTTGCTGCATTTTTAATGAGATGATTGTCTACCATCCATATCCCTTCTGAAACTAGACATGTATGTAAAATCCAGGCTACCAGGAGGTGATATTTTTCATATTTATCTAGTCTGTTCTGATGATCATTTATTCCACTTAATTCAAACATGGTGGGTTTCTCATTCTTATTTTTCTTTGCCAGACTCTATTCTGAGGCTGATGTGTGAACTGTCTCTCATTCAACTAATTTACAGTGTGTGGTCATACCCTAAACGAAGAATTTTCCATAAAGAAACTACAGCCTTTTCAACCCATGGAATTTTATGCCATACTTGTACTTCCTTGTGAAGGAGTTGTACCTGTGGTAGAATTAAACCTCTGGTGATAATACCCAAACTGTTATATATGTCAGATTTCCTTTTCTTGCTTCATGGATTTGTTTTGCTCTGTTTTTCTCAGTAATTTAGTACCTTTTTCCTCCTACTTTCCCATCCCACAAGTCTCTCTGGGAAGACAGACATTCAGACTTCCTGAATTTAGTGGTACCTACTAAACAAAATATCCAAAAGTCATTTATGAGAACAGAGATTGAACTCTGACTTTATGTGTCTTGTTTACAAGGGACTTGGCCTATCCCAGTTGTTTACTGGCTGAGAAAGGCACAGCAAGAAAAATTCAGTCCCATGCCTTCCCTTTTTTTCTCCTCTCCAAAACTTAACATACTTCTGCTTTACCTCTTTTTCTTTGGAGACCTTTGTCAGCTGGACTCTCCCCACACTATGGCAAGGGAGATCATAAGCTGGGTGGAGTGCTGTCCATAAAAACATCTACCGGGAGACTGAAGGTGTTTGGAGGTGTGGTCCCAGGAGAAGAGCTACAATTCTGGCTTCCAAGGGAGGGAAGGTGATGTCTTGCCTTTGCACGGGTCACAGCCCAGAAGAGCACCAAAACTAAAAGAAAAACACACATACTGCATGACTAGTTTTACACAGTCTGGTGAAAACAAATAAAGGGAAAATAGCTGTTATCTCTCCGAGTTTCCTCTGATACCTTCTTTATTTCAGTGTGTTTATGGATAGAGAGAAGGTGTAGGGGAAACACTATTGATTCCAACTTAATCCTTTGTCGCTTTTCACAAGGCCAAGACTCCAAATGAAGAGTTTTCTGGCCATTTTCTTCCTGAGTCTTAGCAGTTTTGATCATGCCCTAAGAATTTGTGCTATCAGTAAATCTGGCCCCTCAGAGACTGGTCATGCAGCAGGTCCACACAGCTGGGTGCCCAGATACTTCAGATCAAGCACGGCTGTAACCCTCTCTACCCTGTCAGGTGCCAATCTGAGAAGCTTTTTAAGGCCTCCCATCTTGAGTACTCCTTTTTAAACTGAATTAACGTCTTTTAGGATATCAATCTTTGCAACACAAAGCTGCATTTAGGTACAGATCCCTTCTGGAGACCTGGCTTTGAGGCAAGACTTGCCCGTCCCCTCTGTCCAGCTCAAGCATAGCTTCTTAGTATTTAATGAACAGCTTCTCCAGTTTGCTGAGATTGTTTTGATTGTTAAACCTCCCCTCCTACTGTTTATTCACTGCCTCTTTGCGTTTTGCAGACTGAATGAAATATAAGCCATGGCTATTTAAAGGCAGAACAAGGTGTTATTGAAGAGATGGTGGTCATGTCCAGAGAAGGGAAAAAACTATAAATGGTCTAGGGCACAAGTCTTATGAGACTGAGGGACAGCTGAAGGAACTGGCATTGTTTAGCCTGGAGAAACAGAGGCTCAGGGGAAACCTTATCGCTCTCTACAGGCACCAGAAGGGAGGTTACAGCAACACTGGAGTCCATCTCTAACTCAAAAGCAATAGGACAAAAGGAAATTACCTCAAGCTGCACTAGTTGAGGTTTAGATTGGATAGTAGGAGAAATTTGTTCTGCAAAAAGATTCTCAAGCATTGGAACAGGCTGCGGAGGAGTCACCATCCCTGAAGGTCATTAAATGACATGTAGATGTGATACTTAGGGACATGGTTTCAAGGTAGACTTGGAAGTGCTGAATCAAGGTTGCACTTGATATTAAACATCTTTTCCAACCTTAAGATCCTATAATCACAGTCATTTAGGTTGGAAAAGACCTCCAAAATCATTGAGTCCAAAGTTTGACGAACCAGACCACAGCACTGTCTGCCATGTGTGGTCACTTCTTGAACACCTCCAGTGATGGTGACTCCACCACCTCCATGGGTAGTCCATTCCAATGCTTAATAACCCTTTCCATGAAGAGTTCCTCCTGATGTCCAGCCTTACCAGCGGGTCACCAACAACTTCCTCCTGGATTGTAGGGGGTCTATCCTGCTCCCTATCCCTGTCTACTTTCAGCTACTACTCCACAGCTGAGGGCATTGGTTGCTCTGGGGATGTCATGTCTTAAAGACCAAGGCAAAGGAGGTATTAAGTACCTGAGTCTTTGCCATATCCTTAGCTACAATATTGCCCTCTGTGCATCCAAGAAGGATGGAGATGTCCTTGACTCACCTTTTGTTGTTGATCTATTGTAAAAACACTTTTTATTATCTCTCACAGCAGTGGCCACATTGAGTTGTAGTTGAGCTTTTGCTTTTCTAATTTTCTCTTTACATGAGCAAACATCTTTGTACTCTTCCTGTGTTGTCTGGCCCTTCTTCCAAAGATCATGAACCCTCTTTTTCCATGAGTTCCTGCAATAGCTCTCTGTTCAGCCAAGCCAGTCTTCCTTCCCAGTGGCTCAGCTTTTGGCCCATAGGAACAGCCTGTTTCTGTGCCTTTAAAATTTCCTTCTTGATGTGTGTCCAGGACTCCTCTGTTATGAAGGACAATATTGGTCTATAATTCTAAAATTATATTATACTGAATATATGTAAATGTGTGTGTATGTGTACAAATGATAGTACACTGAAATGATACTATGGTTCCATGGTCTACCTGATGAAAATTAGCATCAGTTATAATCAGGCAAGCTCCAGCCTAACACTGACAACCTTGCGGCTTTATGTGAGGATCAGCAACCTCCCAACAGCCTTTCCCATGCCCAGCAGTGACACCAGCCCCACAAGCATCACTAGATCCAACCTGTGCCAGCACAAAACTGTTTTGAACATGTTGGTGGACTTCATATTATGGGAGTTTATCCTAGAATTTCAAATTTTATAAGAATTCCTTATTCTTTTGCAATTTCTTCTGTTATGACCTTTGCACTTTTTCTTATTGCTCACACCATCAGAAAGAAGGGCCTTCCTATTACACATTATGGGATTTTCACACACAGAGATCAAAATCCTGCTTCTACTTTCAAAAGCTGAATTGATTCGTGCAATAAGCATGGTGCTTTAATGATGGGAAAAGCGTGCAAAGGTAAAGAAATCCAGTTAAAGAAACATGAAACTGAGGAGTGCTAAAGAAAAAGATCCAAAATTAATAAGATTAAATCATAAATTTCAGGTACCCCTGAATAAAGTGTCTTTAAGCTAGGATACCTGGCAATCCAAGGGACTTCGTAGCATAGTCAAAACTGAGGTGGAAGATGTGGAAGATAGATTGTGTGGAGGAGTTAGGGTGATGAGGATGAGGACCACTCTGCTGCAAAGAGAGAAGATCATTCAGTTGTACTGGACCATTCAAAAAGAAGAGAATTGGGGTGCTAAGGAGATGAAAGAGGGTGGGAGGGTGGCGGGGACACATGGAGAGAGGGATATACAAAAAATTATGTGTGGGTTTCATGGGCATCTTTCATTATTAAAGATTTACTAAATTTTGAAAAATGAGGGGCTCTGATTTTATTATTGTAAATGACTTTCTTCACAGTGCCCATCCTTAATGCCATTCATGCTTAGCATCTTGGCCTCCTCGATGCCTGTGAGAGGCTACCTGGAACAGAGGCTCGACACTATTAAAGAAATAAAGTAGATATTTATTAAAAGGTCTTTAAAGAATACACCTTGGCCAATACAAGGGCCTGGCCTTGGCTTTACCCAAAATGGACAACCGGTCATGAGTTTTCACACTTTTATAAGTTTTGGTCCATTTGCATATTGGTGTTAATTGTCCAATTACACCTTCAGGTTATGAAGTCCCATCCTCCCAGCATGCTCTTCTCAATCCACTGTTTATAATTTTTGCGCCAAAAGCCTGAAGAGTCCTTGGTTCTCAGGCTGGAAGAGGATTGTTTTGTCTAACTAAACTGTGAAGAGAACTTGCTAGTTACATAGTACAGTAAATTCACGACCATAAGGCGCACCTGACTATAAGGCGCACCCCCTGGGAGTCAGCAAAAATTGCAACATTGTAGATCAGA
>PYHW01010435.1:1825102-1841218 GCA_013186435.1 Turdus rufiventris
AGACCCACATGGACCCAGGAGGGGGGGCCGCGGGCCCCCGGGCTCACTTCCATCCGGCGGCCATGGGCCCCTGGGCCTCCCCAGACCCTATAGGGGCGGTGCCATGGGCACCCGGCCCCACCTCCACTCGGCAGCCATTGGCTCTCCCGGACCTGACAGGGGCGGTGCTGCGGCCCCCCGGGCCCGTCTCCACCCGGCTGCCACGGCACTGCTGGCTGCCCCCACTGCTCACGTCTCGCACTTCCAGGGTGGCAAATGTTGCAACTTTGTACTTCATATAAGGCGCACCAGACTATAAGGCGCACTTCCGGGTTTGGGGAAAAATTTCAGTCAAAAGGGTGCGCCTTATAGTCATGAAATTACTGTAATTCAGTAGAGAATTTAGAAAATACGACAGCTAAAACTTAAGACATCATCCCCAATACCTACAACAAGGAGAAATTACTGTAGAGCAATGCAAGGCTGCCCTTCTTTTCTATGTCTGTGCAGCATCTGGCACATGAGAGACCATTTCTAAATGCTGCCACTCAGTTGATAATGAGTGTGAGATATGGCAGTTCAGCACAATTTGTTCAAGGTCTTTATGTATCAGTCCTGGTGCTTGTTTACAAGCAAGGAAAAAATTTTAAGAAAACTCTGCTGAAGAATGTGTCAGCCTCAGAAGTGTGTTTTCTGAGAAATGAGTGTGTCCCTACAAACAGTGCATATTGTCTTTCGGGGAGTAATTTGTCCTCAGCAGCTGGAGACAGATTCCTTAGAGATGTCTTTCACTCATCTTTCATTGCCCTCATCTCTGTTCTCCATATAGAACCAAGTAAGTTAATGTTCTGCAACAATAAAGTTCAGATTCAAAGCGAGTTCTGGCAGCTCAGAAATCCCAAACAGATTTCCCTCTCATGGGATCCATTCCCACTACTGCTGCACTAAAAACTTCACTTCCCTGGGGTTTGGACATCACACATCATGGTGAGCATGAGCTCTAGCATACTCACCTTCATCCAGCTTTTCTCAGGAAGAAGTGCCCTGCCTATATTTAATCACTCTGTATGCTGCAGCCTCTCCACACCCCACTCATTCCTGTGGTGCTCCTTTGGCTGTACAAAATTCTTCTATGATTAATGAATTGGAGTTGGTATTCAAGATATGCAGATCTTAGGCACATATGGATTAACATAGTAATATAGCCTGTTCTGTTGTCTTCCCATCTACTAACTTTTAACATTAGTTCCATCTTGTATTTTTACTGTTTACTGAACAAATGTTTCTGCAGACCAACCCATAGTAATACAATAATCTGTTTTTTAGGGAAACTGTAGAATTCACAATTCACTACTTTGTATGCAGTGTTGACACCGCTGTTGCCAAACGGAGACTGTTTTAATTAATCTAGAACTTTTTCTTATGTTATTTTGATTCTTGAGATTTTTTTACAACCCTTCTCAACACCACTTGTTTTACTATCCCAACTTTGTATGTTTGCCAAAGTTGTTTGCCTCATTAGGCAACTATCCCTTCTAATAATCATCTGCAAACAAGCTGTGCAACATGCATTTCTGTACAGATCTGCTTCATTTGCAACCTGTATGTCGTAAATTCTGACTTTTTTTTGTGACTTACATTTTCCTTTATTTTATCCTGTTCTTTAGGTAGGCAATACGTTTTTGCTTGTAGCCTATCAAACTTAGGTTTCCAAAATCCTGTAGGGAATCATAGAATTTATGAATGCAGCAAATACAGTCAAGAAGAGTCCTTAGATTCAAGAAGAGTCCTTAGATTCTAAGAAAACCTGGCTCTTCGTCACAAATTCAGTGGCTCCTCAAAATAACCCTCACAGATCAGTGAAACCTCCTTCCACAAAAACTGAACACTCTTCTCTTACTTGTTTTATAATTCTATCTTGTATTGCTCAGCATGGACAGCAGAATTTCTAACATGCACTACCCACAACATCTGTCTCCACAGGTCTTTTAAAACATGTCTTACTTGCCTCCCATCATTCCTCCACTGGGGTTGTAGATGGTAGCACTCACACCACAGTAACTGATGTGGGAATTTCATACTTGGGCTCCTTTTGAAGTTTTGGACGAATGGCATCATTCATGGAGATTTTTTCACTCTTTATTTCAAGAGGTTATTCTATAGGTTTATTCAGACACAGATCCTTCAGCATATCCCAAGAGAAAATGAACTGTGAACCTCAGAGAGCTCATTCTGAATGAACACAGACATGACAAATGTATTTACCTTCCTGCTGTGTCCTTATCTTTTCACCTTGACCTCTGCAACCATCTACAACTTCTACACAATCTGTCCAGCCTTCTCCTAAGGAGTGGAGTAAAAAGATATGCCCTTGGCATGTTGCTCCTCCAAGGCTTTTGTCCTGCCTGCTCATAACTGACAAGAAGGATTCCTGTTGTCCTCATCTGGACCCCATTGGAACTTGTTTCCTCTTCCTGATAGCATCTTTTCCCCTGCTGTTTAATCCTATCAGATTTTCTCTTTTGAACTGAGTCTGACATATTGCTTGCAGCCAAGTAGTCACCTGCCATGACATTTCAGCACTCTATTAATTATCACTCTTCCACCAACTTTCTGCTACAGTCTGTTTAATAGTAGTTTAATTTAAAACTGTTTTCAGTTACCACACATTTCTAAGATGACCGATATTTGGCAATGTTTATATATGTGTATGTATGCATGTATGTTCCTATATGCCATATATTATGATTTCATTTCCTATTGCCCATTTTCTTCTTAAATGAGAATTGATATCTTTCCAAACTTCTGCTTTTCTTTTCCATGAACTTCTACTCTATCCTTTTTCTGAGGGTGCAGTTTATCTCACCTTGTAGACACAACAGACACAACATTCCAAAGAGTATCTTTGTTTTACTTCATTGCTTTTTCTACTTTTTAATTTTCTGATTTTCTGTTTGACATCCCAGCCCACTTCCACGCTGGATTAGCTGAAGAAATTCCACTCCAAAAATCAATCCTTTGAGTGTTTATGATGAAACTGAACATTTCCCCTTCACACTCTCCTTATGTCATCTACTAAGCTATTAATTAAGGCTTTGCTTTTCCACATTTCTGACTGGCCCTCAATATGCTCCTGGAAGGACTCCCAAAGATGATACTGTCTAAAGCCACAAACTTTACATAAAGGATCTTCTTTCTTACGCAGCCCTTTTTCAACTACAACTGAATGTCTACCACTATCACCTCCTTTCCAGCTGTTCCCAAGAAACCTGTCTAGACACAGGGAGCAATATACTGCCTTTGCATCATCTGCCAAGCAGGTTTCCATGTGGTCTTCTCCAATATCCTGAGCAAATACTTATACACATGCTGTTTATATGCAGTCACTGTAATTGCCTGCAACTTGCTCTGTGTTGGGATACCTGTTATCATTTGTGCCCTTTCATTTCTCTCATTTTTCAGTTAGCTGGTAATTGGATTCATCCTTTTCTCAGTTGCAGTGCACTGCTAAAGCTTCATTGGACTGCCCTGACATGTCCAAGAAATGTCCTGATAAACCCCTCCTTCTCACTGAGATGTTCCAGACCAGTCTCTGGAGTTAGTGGTCTGTGCATGGGAGCTGGGGAGTGATCCATCTGCCCAGCAAGCAGCGACATGAGCTATGAACAGGTACATCTCTTGCTCCTGGGCCTTGCAGGAGGAGAATGAAATTTCCTTGCTACTCTTGCATTAACTTCTTCTTTGGTTTAGACAGGTTACTTGGTTTGCGTGTGTGATTGATTTCTCTGAAAGAGTCAGGACAGGCTATATGTTACACAGCTGACTGGATATTGGGGCTTGTTTTGGTTACAAACACTACAAAAACCTACATACACAAACTCTGTGTGCCTCAAATCTTCAAAGCAGATATTCTTCCAATCATATTTTTTCAGAATGAAAGCCTTTCCTGGATCCTCAGCATGCTTGAAAGGTTCAGTTTCAATTGCCTTCTCTCCAAAAAGGATTTATCCACAGTACAACAAAGCAAATTCTGCCTGCATGAACAACATACATGGAGTTATGTGCAGCTAAAGACAAATAATTGGTTGTAAGAGGTGCACTAGTCTGCAATCTCATACACTGCAGTCATAAAGATTCTGTCCGTGAAGGAAGAATGGATGATCTGAAAGCACTAAACTGGAGAATAACAGATTGTCATCCTAGCATCCTTTTAAAAAAAGAAGAGTTTTGGATATAGCCCTGGAACTCTCTGGCAGTAACTCTGGACACCAGGCATAAAACGCTGCTCCCTAGTGGTAATCAACAACACTACCAGTAAGATGCCAAGTCCCTCTGTAGAATAGAGGTTTGAAGATGTAAAGCACAGAATCTCTGAAATAACGGTAGTATTTTTCATAATTCTCTCTTCTTGGACAGCAAACAACTGTGGTAGGAAATAGTAGGGAAAAAACCCACAAAGAAAGGCTATGTTGTCAGCACCATGGTCAACATCAATTCCCCAGGCTGCCAGGACCAGAATGAATGCACTTTCCCAAATGAATAAGGTTTCCATTGTGTTCTAAAGTACCTCTTCCTCAAAATAAGCATGGTCTAGGAATCAATAAGTCCTGTTAAATGGATTAAAAATGGACCAAAAAATAGATCTCAAAAGGTAATTATTCAAGTGGGCCAGTGTGTGAATGCAGATGATATTGGTTGTATCCCTGAAGGACAGATTTCAGTCCAAGGGCTGTTCAATATTTTAATCAATAATCTGGAAGGAAACAGGAAAATCATTGCTGATAAAATTTGCAGAAGAAACAGGAATACATAGAATAATGAATGAGTAAGGAAGGGTTCCTCAGGGAAATCCAGATTACTGAACTGTATACTGCCCGTTACATAGGCCTTTGTGTTTGGCTAACAGAAAAAATCAGTAAGAAGCAGCCTGTGGGGAGGGAAAGGACAGATTTGGAAAGCAGGGCCTCTAACAGGCTTACTTGTGCATTTTAAGTGAGAGGCTCCAACTGTAAAGGTTTACACAGTCTCTCTGTACAGGGGCTGTGAACAAGGAGCAGAGACAGGGAGCTATAGACTGTTGGCTTCAGCTGTGGCAACACCATCCCTGCTCCACTGTGCACAGTTTGGTGTCATTGGTATGAAGAAGATGCCGGAGGAGACAAAGAGATAAAATGGGACAACAGAGGGCTCAAAATGTAAGTCATGCAAGGTCTGAAAATGCTGCCTTGAAGTAACAGCTTCAAGCACCTTGGTTTTGATCACTTTAAAAGCAGTTGTTTTCACCTGTTGTTACTGATGCACTGACAGGGGACCATCCAAGAGAACTAAGTACAATTGGAAGTTCAAAATTTGCTGGTCTGAAATCCGCTTTTGTATGGGAAAATGCTCAGGAATATGTACATTTAAAAGCCTTGAAAAGAGAAGTTTGCAAATAACAAAACAATACCACAGTACTGTTTTTTTATTTGCAAACAGTACTAGAGGGAAAAAGCCTTTTAAATCCAGGAGCTGCAAAGACAAAAGAGGATGGAAATGATTGTCAGGTGGAGTAATTGCTGGAGTGGTGGACCTTTGTTTCGTTGAAAGCTACATATCTTCCTGCAGTGAGGTATGCTAGTTTACCAGCTACACATGGCTTGCAGCAGATCAAATGAAGATGGAGGCCTAACAGAACACGTAACAGGCACAGCATCTCCCTGGCTGAGAATTAACAGCTTCTGGGGCCTGTGCTCTGTGGACTTGCAGAAAGGTCACATTGAGGAAATTTATTTCAGGTACAACTTTCACTTGATGCTAGCAGCTACCACAGATGAGCTACTTTCCATGGAAAAAAATCATTTTTTGGGAGGCAAACTGAGAAACAGCATCCAGAGGCACTTCTAATTCCCTGAGAAGTTCTGATCTGTGAAAGGGCATGCATGAAAGGTTTTACAGCAATTATTGAAGTGTTAGGTCTATTCCTAATATCAGTAAAAGTCTGAATGGAATAATTCTTAGCACCCAAAGCTTCCCAGCTCAATTTTGTTGCCTGACAAGTATCCTGATCTCAATGTACCAGATGGCACAGTCTCCTAGAGGGATGGAGCTGTGCGGATGTGATGAAGATAGCTCCAGGTTTCAATTTCAGTCCCAGACTAATTTTCTCTAGTCACTGATGCAAAATATTGATTTTGAGACAGATTTTAAAGTGCTACTAATCCACAGGGGAATGACAGTATATATTTAAATCCCATGTGTTGCTTTGAGTAGTCAAAGGTCTTACATGTAATTAACAATGTGTTTTTGAATATGTTTAGTTTTCAGTTCTGTACAGAACAATCTTCAAGATGAAGGATAGAAAAATAAATAAGATAGCAAGAGTATAGGAATAGATAAATGCAATAAACTACCTCAGACACATAGCCTCAAGTGCAAATGGTGGGTTCCTTCCTTGCTCACTCAGCTTAGTTGCGTCAGGTCCATTGCATGAGACCGTCAGTTTAGAAGGGGAGAGCCCCAGTGTTGCAGGGCTGTGGCAGAGTCTTGACAGCTGTGGGGTTCCCTCATTCCAACACCTTTTATGAAAGTTTCCTGGCATCTAGAAGAGCTCAGTGCAGGACTCACTGAGTCCCTCAGTGGGACTTTCCCAAGCAGTGAAACTACCAATTCTCATGATCTCTTTTGTTGCTGTTCTCTCCTGGGTGCTGTTTTCTTCCTTCATGCTCTTGCAGGCATGTGGCCAAATCTGTTACAGCAGCCAGCTCAGCTTCAGGTGAAGAAGCTCTGATCCTTGATGGTAATTCAGACACTCTCCATTTCTTGCTTACTTTTTGCTTATCTGTTGTAATATTTTGGTGTTAAGTGAAAGAAGTGTGTCAACACAAACCAATACCAAGTCTTTTTGGAGCAAGAAACTCCTTAACCTTGTGTTGGGCCTTGACTGTCTAAGTCTCTTGGGTGTATTGGAAACTGCTTGCTAAGTATCTTATTAGAGCTGATTGAAATGTTTTGGCTGGACACCTGTCCATACACTGAATGCCCTTTCAATTTGATTGGATCATTCTGCAGGAACATGCCAGTTTTTTAATGAAAATTATTGAAGCATTTCATTTCTGCCAAGCTGGAGTTTTTGGTATGAGGAATTTGGTACACTGGAACGGCATTATGATACACAAAATGGCAAAACTGAAGTGAAGAACTGGAGCCTTTACTGAGATGTTGCATTTTAATACAATTATTTTTATTACACTTTAAAAATTAATTTTAAAGGGAGGTGTGCGGAGGACAGCCTTGCAGAAAATTGATAAAAACAAGGCTTATCAAAAAGACGTCTTATGCTTTCAAGGTACCTGTCTTTAAAAAGCTTCAGATTCTGGGCGGCCTGCTCTTCAAATACTGCCTATTATCCACCCTTTCCACATTAGCAGCCCACTTCAGCCATGCTTCCCACTGAGTGACCTCCCTTCCTTCCAGCAAGAAGCCTCTCCTTAAGAGAGGTGTCTTCTCAGGTCCTGCTAAGGATCTGTTCCAGATCTGCTTTTCTCAGGGGAAATTCGGGGAAAGACTGTCTCCCAGGAAAATCTGGCCCTGGGGGAGGAGAAGGTGTGAAACTCCTGAACAGCCACTTTTCTAATTAAAATATTGAAAGGAATGTTGAAAAGTTTGGATGGGGTACTGCAGAGGGTGCCAGGATGCAAATCCCACAGGGAATGGGCGCTGAGTGTGCATCTCCAGGATGAAACCTTTGAGACTCATCCTGCAGGGAAAAAGCAAACTGTGCACCTGTGCACCCTGGGAGAAGAGGACAGGTGGTGGAGTCAAAAGGCAGACAAACCATAGACTGATGGGAAATTCCCCTTGCACAAGGACTAATTAAATTTGTGCTGCCATGCAGAGAAGCAGATTTGTCAGTAAGACTTCAAAAAAGGGATTAGATGCTTTTAATGGGTACAATCTGCATTTGTAATTACACTGCTTGGGATAACATTTCTGTGAGGTACTTAGCCTTGTTATTTGGGGACTATACTGATCTGCAGCAGGGCTTGGGACAGGAGTTCCCTTGTTCTGAGGAGTCTTGCAACTAAAGGAAGTTTATACATATTTTATTGCTTACTCCAAAACATTTGATTGCCAGCCACTACTCTAAGCAGTCCCTGGACTAGACTGACCATCAGTGTGTATCTCTGAAGCATTTCTAATGTCCCTCCATTATATTACATTAGTGTGATAACTCAGGCAATTTTGCTCTGCAAAGCCAGAACATTAGGAAGCTCTGCAGTATAAATGTAGCTTTCTGTTACCCAACCTGTTATTTGGAAGAAAAACAAGAAATTATAAATAATCTTTGATATTACACTGACCTGTTTTCAAGGGAGATGTGTTGTTTTCTGGGAGCCCAAATCAGGGATGGTAGTGAGACAGTCCCAAGTTTAGTTAAACCCACCAATTATTACCCACTATTAGTGTGCCTTGTGGGTGCTGGTGAAATATATATTGAACAGCAGCCTGGGAAGCACTGAGAGGGACTATAATGGCCTGGGTACAATAGAGACCACTCCAGGGATAAAGAAAACTGCCTGTATGGCCACACAGACAAAGTTGTGGTTAACAGCTCCCTGTCCATCTGGAGACCAATGACCAGTGGGGTCCCTCCAGGATCAGGACTGGGGCCAATACTGTTCAACACCTCCATCACTGACAAGCACAGTGGGATCAAGGGCACCCTCAGCAAGTTTGCCACCAACACCAAGCTCTGTGGAGCAGTCCACACACTGGAGAGAAAGGATGTCATCCAGAGGGACCTGGACAGGCTGGAGAGGGGGGGCTGTGCAAACCCCATGAAGGCCAAGGTCCTGTACCTGAGTTGTAGTAATCCCAGACAGAGCTACAAGTTGAGTGGAGAACTGATTGACAGAAGCCCTGAGGAGAAGGGCTTGGGGGTGATGGCTGATGAAAAATGCAACATGACCCAGCCATGAGCACTCCCAGCCCTGAAAGGCAATGGGATCCTGGGCTGCACCCAAAGCAGCGTGGGCAGCAGGGAAGAGAGGGGATTCTGCCCCTCTGCTCTGCCCTGGTGAGACCTCAGCTAGAATCCTGCATCCAGCTCTGGAGTCCTCAGCATAAGAAGAACATGGAACTGTTGGAGCAAGTCCAGAGGAGGCTACAACATTAGTAGGAGGACTGGAGCACCTCCCCTGTGAAGACAGACCGAGGAAGTTGAGTCTGTTCATCCTGGAGTAGAGAAGGTTGTATGGAGAACCTCTGAGTATCTGAAGGGTCCTACAAGGATTTCAGAGAAAGACACTTTGTCAGAAATTGTAGTGATAGGACAAGGAGAATAATGGGTACAAACTGAAAGAAGGGAAATTTAGGCTAGATGTTAGGAAGAAATTCTTCACTGTGAAAGTGTTGAGACAGTGGGCCAGGTTGCCCAGGGAGGCTGTGGATGACCACCCACCTCCAGCAGTGTTCAAGGTCAGTGGAAAGGTGTCCCTGTCAATGGCAAGGGTGTTGGCCCTAAGTGACATTTCAAGTCCATTCCAATCCAGATCATGATGACCAAAAGAACAAACATAAGTCATGTAGAAGAACGTTTGGGTAACATAAGGCTGTTGTGTGCCAATTTATTACTGCTTGTAATGGGCAGTGTATCTTTCTGATGTGACATTGGAGGCTTAAATGATTGCAAAGCAACAATGGTTTCTCTCTTTCAGCTCTCAACAGCCTTCAAACACTGTGAAGATATAAACAGCATTTATGGGCCACCCATAAATGTACAGACCCATAGTCTGTAACTCATGACTGAAGGGAAAGGTAAATGGAAATGCTTAATCCCAGAAGAGTGACAGAAATAACACTTGGGATTAAACTACAAACTTTTTAGAAGCATGGAGTAAGTCACAGGGGAAATCCTAGAGAAGATCACAGGGATAAAGACAGTCTTTTGTATTGTCTGAACTTCTATACAGGGAAATACAAGATTTCATTGACTGAACAAACAATGACATTAGGTTTGTCTATCTGGGATGCAGAAGGCAAATGCAGAAATTTACAGCATATGCGTATTGTACCTCTGGTGATTATACAGTTTATGATACTGTCCGTTCAAAGTTATGTATGCATTTGTAAGCAGAATCCTGTCATCAATCCCATTAATCCTAGTGCAATCACTTCTGATTAAAAAATTAAACACAGATGTAAGTCTTTTGGAATTCTTCCGCATTAGTTCCTGAAGAAGTAAATGGCCAGTATTAAGGAAATGGTTTTTTTCTTTTCTGTGCTCCTAATATTTATTTTGTGGTCTGACTTCTGACAGCGCCAAAAAGCCAGGTATGAACAGTCTGATGGCTACCAGATCATGACACTGCTCTGAGAAATGGACAGGTCTTGTGCCTGGAGGTGGGAAGACCTTGGAATGGAACATATCCGCACCATGATTAAGGGCTCTTGGTTTTTTACTCAGAGACATTAAAAAACCTCCAACCATCTCCAAACAGATCATAAGACATTTTCCAGGGCCATTGAAATCCAAACATTCAGAGAAAGTTTTGTGATGCTTGTTACTTTTGTGGGGTCCTGCTATTAGCATGCCTGGTTAAGTGAGCTATGCTTCAGGACTGGAGAATTTTCTCCCACCTGAGGAGTTTAAGAGATTATGTGTAAGCAATATATATTCACAGATGTTTAAAGAACCATGACTTATTTGTAGAAAATACTACTACTGATACTGACAAGATACTTATCCTTTTAAAGAGTTTGGTACTTTTGGTTTCTTTCTTGGAGGATCTGGACCTTTGGCTAGGGTCTTTGCTGTGTGAGAATTTCAGCAACTCAAGATGCGCCCTAAGGGCACTAGAGGTGGCCTGGAGGACAGAAATATTTGGAAACATAATGAAAAGCTCATGTGTTCGCTGAGTGTGTACCACGACTCACAAATGGGATTACCATTGTTCTGGTTTCTGCTCAGGTCTCAGGGTGGTTTTGCAAGCCAGATGATGAAGAAAATGAAAGGCCACAAAATCAGCTGATAATAGAGGGTATCTGTGTAAGAAACAGTAAGGTGTTGGGGATACTGTGTCAAATGAGTGATGCAGAAGACTTCAGCAGGAGTTATGCTTTAGCTATGGAACATGAAGCCATGAGAACGTGGGCTCCATAGCTATAGAGAGTGGTCCATGGTCCAGTTACTGCCAACTGTAACAGCAGTAATTCTCCTCACAGTGCTGTCTGTTTATCTCTGACAGAGCATGTGCCCCACCCAGGAGAAGCCATTAAGGGATTGTAGTCCCTGGCAGATTTCATCCCCTTTATTGCTGCTCTGGATGACTAAAGCAGCACACATACTCCTTCATCAGACAAGTCACTTGATGTCTTCTTTCAGCTCCTGAGGCAGCAACATAGCAGATGGATCTTTCTGCTAAACCTGGCCAGTGATTTCTGAAATGATAGGTTGAAATCTTTGCAAGCAAACATGTATGTAAGTATACAGCACTCCACATTTACAGAGTAGCATATCCAGAGCTTGATCCCTCTGACTTTTGTGATGTCTTTGACGTACAAAAACTTCAGTTCACCATCAACAGGGGCATCCATTGTCTCCTGAACTTTACATGCTGGTTTCCAAGTAGGCTGTCTTACTTTCATACCGTCTTCCTTTCCTCTTCTACCACAATGACAGGGCTGCTTCTCCCAGCTGTTAAAACCTTTCCTCCAGCATGATCTTCTTGCCAGGCATTTCCCTTATGAGATGTGGCTGAGTCATCCAGGGGTCAACTGCTCTGACATATTACTGGAAATGTGACAAGGCAGGGGAGCTCACAGCAGCTCCTCCCATTGCTTTTCAGGCCGGCTGAGCTCACTAGAGGTCGATCTCTAGCTGCCTGCAGGACGAAACAGGAGGATTGTGCTGGCAGTTTGGCACCTAGCACTGAACATATTGGTTTCCCAGTTGCAGGCTGTTTCCTGGACACCAAATAATCTCTGTGGCCAGCACCATCACCTATTATTCTTTATTAAGAATTTAGCTCAATGCTTCAAACTGGCCACAGACACATCTCAATTAATTGGCCTCCTCAGTAGAGTTGCTGCTCTGATGTAAACAATGAGGCTCCCTTGGGACAGCAGAGCTCAACGAGACCAGACTTGCTTTCCAAGAGGAAAGTGCAGAGAGTATGCATGTGTTGAATGACAGAGGGAGCTGCACATAGTGCTGAAGTCTAGCAAGCATGAATGGTGTGTGCTCTTCCAACTCACTGCTCACACAAGCACAAAACCACAGAAGAACAAACATCTACGCTTGGAAAGGGGCTGCTCCAGCACTTGTTGCTGGATGAAGATACCAAGGCATGATTGCTGGACAATGGAGATGTTTCAGCAAGCAGAAAACCCTTTTGTTGCTCATGGAATGGCACTTGCAAGGTTTTCATTACATCCTCATGGCCTTCTGGAAGGTACAGCCCTGCTGAATGCTGAGACTGCTGTCTCAGGACTGTTGCTCCTTAGGTGCATGGGGCAGAGCCAAGGTTGGGATTTCCAGCCCGGGAGGAGCTGTCTCCAAATGTTTAATGTTGTTCAGCACCCCTTTCCTTCACACTCATTTCTCCATTACTGGTCAAGTCCACTGAAACATCCTGAATTTGTCCCTGGGGACAGACTTCCTTGAAACTCTACTGTGTACTCATGTATTTCACCTCCTTTTCTTCACTTTTTTCCAAATCCTTCCACTAGAGCTAGTACAGAGTCTGGCACATTTCCCTAGAAGCACTAGTATGCAACAGCCAGTGATGTCTTAGCCATAGAACAATTTAGAAAACTCCAGCAAGACCAGGAGGGGCTAAATTCTTGTGCCAGAGAGTCCCTGGTCGTATCTTGAAGGTTAGGTAGGGCTTAGGCAGGTCTTACCAGGGATGAGTAGCTATGCTCAGATACGTTACAGGGAATTTGTAGGTAGGGATGGAGACATGCACTCAAACAAGACACCTGCAATCTGTGTATGCACTTTGAATGATTCTTCCTTAGGGTGATCCCTGGACTAGTCACAGTTGTTCTAGCACTGTGTGTGAATGCTTCTATGATAGTCAGTCCTACTTTTGCAGCCCAGACATGACTTTTCTGCTTGGTTTATTTTTACTGTTAACATTACCCGAGGAATCACAACCTTTTTGTACAGAACTTGTATTTCAACAGAAGTGAAACAGACTTTTTTTACATAAATGGAAATATACTTAAACTGTTATTGTTATTTGTCTTTTTCTAAACAAACAATATGTACAGGAAATAAAAGCACCACTTTGTTTACAAAGAATTAACCAAGTTTAACAATTTATCATTAGTTTTCTTGTGAAATAGAATTCTATTCCTAACTACATTGATAACAGACAAAGGACAAAAAGACAACAAATTCCAGCCATCTTTGTTTCAAAAGACATGTTTTAAAACATGTCTGTTTCTTAGTTAAGTTTGAAATCACCATCAGCTGTTTAAATCAGAAAACACAACCATACCTTTCCTTAAATGTGAAAATATTGGGAGAAAATAGTTAGATGGAAGAAATAATTGAAGAACTAGTGTGTCCTTCATTTAGAAATTTGTCTGCTCTTTCATAGGCATTTTTTGTCTGGCATAGAGAAAGGAACAAGGTGTGTCAAAAATCTGAAAATACCACTATGAAGTCCAAACTACCACTTATAGTTCATTACTCCGATGTTGTTTTCCTCCTAGAGACACAGCTATGTGTCCAAGAGCCTCATCCCAGTGTCACCATGAAAAGCACAGTCACCTCCCTCTTGTCACTGTTCCCTGCTCATTCAGCACTCACTACTCTGCAGACCCCAGAGTTGTGTGATTTGCAAATTGCACTGCAGTCTCAGAAATGATGTGACCTGCTGCAAACTGCAGATTTGCATACAAATGGCTAGGAGACCACATGCTTTCATTGGCTGTCCATTTCTTCAGTGTGAAATGTGCTACAGGCGTATAAAAGCTATAGGCTGATGCAGGGGTAATTGGATGAAACCCTACAGCCTGTGTGCTTCACCGGATGCATCTTAAATGAGATAATGGTCCCTACTGACCTTTAAATCTATGAGACGCTGACTCTTGCACTGCTTGATCATGGACTTTTCTGATAGAAATTCTCCTGATCGGTTTTTAGACTGGACCACAACATAGGATCCAGACATTTTCACACAGAAGTATCTGCAACAAGGACATCCTTCAATAAGTTCACAGAATATCTCTGGTCTTCTCCAATACTTCCACTTCTTTTTTAAGATTAAAAACTAGTTTTGTTTGGGAGAGGGGGGGTGTGGCAGTGTTGGTTCTTCAGGAGTAAGTTGCAGATCCTTTTTCAGTTTCTGGATGTTGGATGTTCACTGTGAATTTTTTGTGAAGGGTTGACAGGAACTATTTTTTTGCCAGAGGAGGAGAGTGTCAGTGCTGTGAGAGCAAAGACACCTCTCTATAAAATTCAAGGGCTTAGACATATGGCTGGCACATACCAGCTGATCCACAGCTAGTGTGCTGTGTTCACTGCTATCTCATGCATTTTCCCCTACCTTTTTGTTGGCATTCAAGCCCCTTCCTGCCAGAGAGTTGTGCAGGTAGAGCAATATTCAAACCTGTTCACCTACTTGCTGGAGTGAGAATTAATTGCTGGCTAGGAAAATGCTGGAAAAGCTACAACCAGTAGTGCCCTGTATAACCCAGAACTGCCCTCACAGAGGAAACATCAAAGGAGACAGAAAAAAAAATTATAGTCAAATTAGAAAACTTGAGTCGACTAAAAATCCAAAAACTGTTTTACCAGGGAGGTTGATGTTGGAAAAGCAAAGCAGAAAATTAAATCAAACCTTTAGCACAGTCTCTTGCTGATTTAATCAAAATCAATAGTATCATGACAATGTGTTCAACCCATTAGCTTTTTGGCTCCAGAGTGATCCTGGCAGGACTAGTAACTATGAAGAACAGAATCATGAAATTAAGAAAGGTAAACTGTTGAACTGAGACCATTAATTTACAGTATAGGAAATAATGTTCTCTCACTCCCTTGTGGAAGAAAAAACAGTCATTAATTAATATTTTACTTTCATCTCTAAATTTTATAGGAATCTGTCAAGTAAGTTAATTAATGTTTTATGAAGCGGGAAGGTGCAATACTGTCCTTTGTAAGTAACCTAAATCCTCAAAAATATTCCTCCTCATAATAGATGCACAAAATGATTGCAAAGTACCTTAAAGATTGCATATCTCCAACCCCTTGTCATGGGCAGGGACACCTTCTGCTAGACCCAGTTTCTCAGGGCCCCATCCAACCTAGTCTTGAACATTTCCAAGGACGGAGCATCCACAACCTCTACGGAAAATCTATTCCAGTGCCTTATACCCTCTGAGTAAGGAATTTCTTCCTAACATCTAACCTAAACTACTCTTTTCAGACAAAAGCCATTGCCCCTTTTCCTGTCTCTACATGCTCTTACAGTCTTTATTCCTCCTTTCTATGAGCCCCCTTAAGGACCTGGAAGGCTGCTGTAATGTCTCCTTGAAGCCTTCTCCAGGTTGAACTGTCCCAGCTCTCTCAGCCTGTCTCCATAGGAGAGGTACTCCAGCTCTACAGTCATCTTTGTGGCCTCCTCTGGACTCACTCCAGCAGGTCCATATCTGTCCTGAGCTGGACAGAGCATTCGAGGTAGGGTCCCATAAGGGCAAAGTAGAGGCAGAAAATCACAACCCTCTACCTTTTCTTTTGCTTTTTTGGCCACTTTCCTTTTGCTGAAGGGAGGATGCAACTGGATTTCTATGCATGGCTCATGTCCATGTAGTGCATGCCATAAGTGCATGGCTCATGTCCAACCTTTCATGCACAAGAGCCCCAAGCATTTCTCAGTAGGGTTGCTCTCAATGACTTCTCCCAGTTTTCACTCATGCCCAAGGTTGTTGATCCAGCTGTAGCACCTGGCACTTGGACTTGTTGAACTTCATGAAGTTCATAGGCCCAATTCCCAAGTTTATCCAGGTCCCTCTGGATGATATCCCATCCTTCTGTTGTGTCAGCTGCACTGCTCAGCTTCGTGCCATCTCCAGACCTGCTGGGGATGCACTCAGTCCCACTGTCTGTGTCATTGATGAGGATATTGAAGAGCATTGGTCCCAACAGAG
>PYHW01010435.1:1841268-1856526 GCA_013186435.1 Turdus rufiventris
AGCTTCCACCTGGATATAGAGCCACAACTCTCTGGTTACACCCATCCAGTCAATTCCTTATCCACTGAATAGTCCATCTATTAAATCCATATCTCTCCAGTTTGAACATCAGGATGTGTTGTGGGACTGTATCAAAATCCTTACAGAAATCTAGGTAGATGACATCTGTCAGTCTTTCCCTGTTGATGATTGCCATCACTCCAGAGGTTACCAGATTGATCAGACACACTTTGCCCTTAGTAAAGCTGTGTTGACTGCTTTGAATCCCCAGTATCTCTTAATGTACCACAGCATGCTTTCTAGGAAGGTCCACTCTATGATCTTCCCAGGCATAGAGGTGAGGCTTGCCAGTCTGTAGCTCTCCATTTTCCTTTTCCTTCCTTTCCCCCCTTTTTAACACTGGGAGCAACAATTCCCATTTTCCAGTCTTCAGGGACTTCTACTTGATTGCCTTGAGCTTTCAAATATGACGGAGAGTGGCTTGGCAACAACATGAGCCAGTTCCCTCAGAACCCTGTGATGTATCTCGTCAGATCCCATAGACTTGTGGCTATTTAGCTTCATTAAGTGATCCCACACCTGCATTTTGCTTACAGTGAAATGGACTTCACTCCCTCACACCCACCCATAAGATGGGGATCTTGAAAGAAAGTGGGAAACCTGTCTGTCAGTGCAGACTCAGGAAAATAATGAGTACCTCCCCCTGCTCTGTATCAGTTGTTATCACTACATCCTTTCTAAGTATCAGAATACACTCTCTTTGGTACTCACAGGTTCTCAGACAAAGTTTCTCTTGATCTTTTTCAGTCTGGGATTGAGAATGGTGCCAGCACAAATGGTGAATATGGGGACAGAGATAGAATGTCTCCTCTTGAATCTTTTCTGTTTACTCTGGTTATTGCAAATTCATCACAAGGCTGGACCAACTTAAAAGCCCTAGACAAATGAGATAGATTTTCTGAAATGCCGGCATACCCACCAGCCTAAAACATTTTTCTCTGAGGGAACTGAAGATTTAAAGTATCTCTTCTGAGGGTATGCAATGCTTGTATGTCACTGAGATGTTCTCCTCCATCTGCTTACTGGGATCTATACTGGAAGAAAGGACAGAGACAAAACCACACAAAGGTGTCCTTTCTCCTAACTTGCCCAAATCAGTGCTAGGCCTTCTCAGAGGTGAGAAAAATGGTAGGATAGCTTTTCTGTACACTGGTAATTAGAAGCAGACACAATTGTTTAGGCAGTGCCATAGATACTATGACTATTGTGCATCTTCTTTAATATCCTTTACCTCTTACTACAGCACTTAAGCACATACCTCACAGGCCTTTCTACTTACTGTAGCTGTGTAACATACTGAGGGATTCAATCATTTTGCCTTAATCTCTTTTCTAGTTATGATGTTTGCTGAATGTAGCAGTTATTCCCTAGATCGTCTCCTTTAATTCAGCCTCATTATTTTATCATTTTGACAACGGACTGCATTTCCCATCTGCTGGCTCCAATGCTCAATATAATCCAAATCCCTTGGAATCTGTTTATGCTGTTCCTTGCTATTTGTTCATCCACTGCATCATCTGTAAACTCTGAGCTCTCAAAATTTTGAGGTCTCAAAGTCAGACTGTGCTCTCCATCTTTTAACTAGGGTAAATCTGGATCTTCTCCACTAAGGTCTGTGGAATTACTCCAGAGTGAGCAAATGGAAATCAGAGCTGGATATTGCTTAGGTTTTCAACACCCTCATCCAAGTAATTTTATATTTATATATAGACACATGTTATGAACAACAGATGTCCTAAAACTGACCTTGAGGAATTTTTCATCTATTCTGTTCCTATGCCATTTTTCTAGTCAACACCCATTTTTCTACAATCCTGGGTGTTTGTTTGAAGTTAATTCAACATCAATAAACATATTCTTACTGTTATGAATGAGATTTTGGCAAAGAGAATATACTTTCAGGTTGTGTTTACACTCTTTTTTTCCCTTTTAATTTCTTCCATTTTTAAATTTCTTTTTCTCAATTTTTTTTTCTTTACTCAGAGAAAAAGGGTTACTGTGTAGCAGACCATTAGACATGCCTGAGGAGAGCAAGTTTACTGTGCTCCCTGGAATAAACAACAAAAAATTTGCGAAGTGCCTGAATTCAGGGAGCTTGATACTCCACACCAGTGTGAAGGACAAACCTAGTAAAAGTGCTGACCTGTCACATAACTCTGCAATTTAGTCTTCTGAAATCCCTTTCCTTTCCCACACCTCTGGAACACCAGTGTGCAGCAGAAAGAAAACTACATTTTGTCTCTGTGACTCTTTCCCTTCTCTTCTATTTTTCCCATGCTGGTGAATCTTACTGCTGGTTGTAATTACAATTTTCAGCATAAAGTCCCAAGGGAGACCAGACCACACGGGAACAGTATGAAGGCAGACGAAATCTTTTATCAGGACATTTGTGCCAAACATTGCCACATACCTTGAAGGTGTTACATCTCAACCAGATGATTTTCTTCCTTACACCTGTTGCCAAACTACCCCATTCCTCAGAGTTTGCTGATTTGAATTTTACCTCCCAATTTCTGTTGCAGGAGCAGGAGGGACATAGAATCAAGCTTTCCTCCAGTTTACAGCACCTAGTATTGTCTGACCTGTGGAAACAGAAGTAATGTGATCCTGTAAGTAGAGATTGTTTCATAATGTGCACACACAGGGGAGTTCAAGTGTTTTTGGCATTACCTAACTCCCCAAGTACTCAACTTCTACCTCTTATGTTCTCTTGGCAACATGTGATGCAATATATACATGTATATATATATATATATATATACATGCAGTTTCCTAGGTTTTTAAAACAAAGAGATACAAATAGTGCCATGTGCAAATAAAACAGCCCACCCACGTGATCCATCAGGATTTGAAATATAAGAATCAGCAGACGTTGATGGTGATTGGGTTAAAGGTCTAAGGTCACCAGCTAGCTGCTCTGTTGGATGGTTTGGCTTTGCAGACAAGCCGTGGAGAAGAGAGGCACCACACTGGATCATAAATCAAACAGTGTGGGAGAAGTGTGCATTCTATGCATGCTTAAATATACAGGCTTAGGAGATCTGGCTTGAAAGTAAGCCTGAGAAATCACAAATTACATCTCTCCCTACATCATGCTCCACCTGGATCACCAGCGATCCTATTCTTCCTCTCTGTGGTAAAAGATGTGAGTGAGCTCTTGCCTTCTAGTTTAGATGCTGATTCTTCACTGCCTACAATTAATGTGGTAAGAGGAAGAGCGGGAAGATGCTACAGGAAGAGCACATCTAACAGGGAGGTTAAATGTGGGATGACCTGAGGACCATGTAAAGCACCTTGTCTGAAAACAGAAGTCACTTGGAGAAAAAAAAAGTGAAAAAGCTGTCTATTTCTGTGTCCCACAGAACAACACAGAGAAAGATCAGAGTGGCTTGAAAAGCTGATGAGTAAAGAACCATAGAGGAACATGAATATTTTCTCAGCTTCAGGATTAATTTTCTACTGATCTGCAGACAAAAGTTACTGGAGACCTTAAAAATAATTGCAGCTGGTTTAATGATGATAAAAGGTTCTTCAGAGTGAAACAACAAGTGTTTTCTTGAGGCTTGGCACTCTCTGCCTGGCCTTCCCACGTCCAAAAATACTTATTCAATAATGGTTTACACCCTTATTGAAAGCAGCCAAAACTGTGGCTCTTTTTTCTGTACCACTCCTCAGGAGAGTAGAAACACACAGACACCTTCTCAGTGCTTCAAGTGATAGAGACCAGTTGATTGCACTGCTAGTAGACTGAATCTCAGGCTAGCCCTCAACCTTCACTGGGCAAGTACCAGTGGTGAGAAAAATAGCAACAAAAGCATTGTCCCTCTCACTCTTCTGCTTTGAAGCAATTTTTCCAGCACCTGGGCAATCTTACCTCTCACAAGATCAAGCTCCCATGATGTGCACAGCTCTTCCACTATCATGAAATACAATGAATGTTCAGTACTATCTTCTTTGGTCAATAGCAATCCACTGAATGTAAATAATACCTGCCAGTTTGTGCACCTGGATTTCGAACAATGGTTCTGCAATATCATCTGAAATCTACATACTATGTGCTGGAGGGGAAGGTGCAGAGGGCACAGTGATAATGAGACTCCAATATATTTTATGCCACAGGAAGGGAAAGATAGACCATGTTTTGCCCCCATCTGGCTTTATCTGTATTCCTTTTCCTCCTATTTCCTTTCCATTTGTTTTCATAGGATGAAGTATCTCCAGTGTGCAAAGATGCTGAAATGGTAGGTGCAACTCAGAGCCCTGACCTCACTCGGTCTGTCTCCAGACTGGTCTGTCTCAGAAACAGGTTGCTGTGATCTGCCTTGTGCAGCTCCTCCTTACAGAGAGAGCATCCTCCCCCCATTCTCCAGGCTGAGCTACTCAGTTCTGCAGGGGGTCTTATCAGCTCTGCACTCTGAGTCATGGCATGTGCAGACTACCAGTGGAAAAAACATTCACAATACATTTTCTGAAGTGACTGCTGCTGAAGGAGAATTTAGCAAGGTAGGGAGTTGTCATGGTCCATTGAACAGCTGCATGGATCCACATCAGACACAAGGCAAAGCCACAGGACAAAACCAGGTGACAATTTATTCATGCACCTGGAATTATCTCCCCTGTCAAAAAAGCCTCCTCTGAATTTAAGAACTTACTAGGGTTTCCGATAAAACTGTCACCTCTGACTTCAGTAAGTTTGCTTACTGTTTTAATCCAAACATGAAAACGATTCTTTATATGGCAGCTCTAAAGTACCATAAGCAGCTGATACATGAGAGCAAAGCTTTTGCTGTAGCAAAGTGTGCCGTGGAGCACCTGTCAAGGAGAGTGGGACTTCTAACAAATTCAGGGAAAAAGGAAACCGGAGGTGCCATGTGAGTTGAAGTTGAAGAGAAGTGACAATTCAACACAGAAACTGTGGGGACAGTCAGTGAAAAGCTGCAAAATGTGCACTCAAGAGCAGCATCAGCTAGCTGCTGTGGAGAGTGCCCTTCAATTTGGAAGTCTCTTCCCTCCAATTCCAGCAGCTATATCTCTGATAGAAGCTAGGATATATTTTATTCAGCATTAATCAATATATACCATAATTTCCCAGCCATATTGCCTTTTCAGGTTCACATATAACAAGTTCCACTGCTATGCAGTCATTTTAAAAGGACTTATAACAGTGACTACCAGAATGTATTGAAAATATATTAAATATATATTTTCATTGAAGTATATTGAAAATATTGAAAAATTACTAGTAGCAGCTTAATTGAATTATTGACAACCTTCCTCTTCATCTCATACATTTGTCAACAGAGTAATCCAGCATTCACACAAACTTCACACAGGATACTATGCAAATTGTAATCCTGAACAAAAATTTGCAGAGGGCATGCCTATGCACCTTATGGACCTAAGATCAGGAAGAAGACATGGTTTTATGAAAGCAGCTCAAAATCACACCTTTCTCAGGTCTGTATGCAGATAGTGTATTAATTCTCACCAGTATGTGCAGTCTGATATCTAAAAGTATTAGAGATGTATTAGATGTATTAGTATTAGTCTAATTTGGCTAAAGCCAGCATAAGGTAATTGTAGTACAGAAGAAAACTTAGGAAAAAAAAGCAGAATAATTTATGTCTATTTCAATTCCACATGGTATGGCTTCTCTCACTGGTGTTTGATTTAGAGTCTGTTGAGTTGCCTATTGAGAAAACTAACCTTTAACTCCTTCTATAATAGCTGTTCTGGGCTCTTATGTTCCCAACAGCAAAATTTATTTCCCGCTCTCAGGCCAAAGAAAATTGTTCCAAAGAATGTAGCTGAGACATGCTGATGTCCGCATTCTCTATGTGTTCACCCATGCTTATCTGTGCATGCATGTGTATGCATGTTCCTTGCTAAGGACACACCTTTGCTAGCATGACACTGATGCTAAAATCTTAAATTGATGCCACCATTAACCTCAACAATATTTCTCTGAATTAATTCCCTTCTAAAAGGAGCAGAATCTCACCCACTTCCTTGACTGATTAGGTATGTCGTTGATCCTGATGTCATGCCTAGTCTGTGTTCACAGTCCCTGAATTACATAATTTCATCCCACATCATTTTCAGATTGAGACATTTTTGTTAATTTAATCAAAGTTAGTTTTCTTAAATTTGCTGGGTTGGATTTTTTTAATCTGCATGTGTACTTCTAAAAGATATTTAAAGTCAGACTGTTACTGGTAAAATTGATTTTCATAAAAAAATCTATTATATCTGCATATTCTAACATAAAATTAGACTGTAAACATTTTGATTGAATCTGTTTTTAAGAAACACAAGTTCTGTTCCACTACATCTGCTAAAATTCTGTCTTATTCTATTTTCTTCTTTTTTTAAATTGCTTTTCTGAATAGAAGAGATTATTTATATGTATATTTATGCATGTGTACAGTATTTCCTGGGAAAATGCCTTTGCAAATTCACTGATCTATAAACTAGTTTCTTTTCTTCCTTAGGAACCTAATTTTCCAAAGCAAAACTGCATGCCTACATTGAGTTCCCCAAGAATAGTTCCTGTTCTTTAAATCTTCACTGTCAAGCAAAAAGAAGTTTTACTTGAGTTCAGCATGAGCTTAAATAAAAGAAATACAGGAAAATACTTTAGAAAAGCAGTGCAGCACCCTCTAGTGTGGACACATTTACATTAGTGAATAACACAGCTTTATGAATACCTGATTAACTTGATGCTGACCCCCTTGACAGCCCAATAGCCACTTCAGACTCTATTACGAATTTTCTCATTGGCCTTGGTTAACTTTGTCTCATTTTCTTCACCTGTAAAAACAACAACAACAACAAAGCAAAAACAAACAAAAAAAAAAAAAACCACACAAAAATTACCCTTTTTGAAACACTTAAAAAAAAAACTTGTTGTTTTTTGTCTTTTTTTTGTCTGCTGCACTTTTTAAAACACAGTTACGCTGTCCTAATGGCAAGATCCTCCTGTACAAAAGGTGAATTAGTATCCTAATCATAACCAACTGATGATAGCCAGATTTTCCTCTCTACCTGCAGAAAATGTACTGTGCAGTGTCAGAGCTGGGCGAGTTCTCTTGTGTGGTGCTGACAATATCTGCCAGGCAACAACCTTGGTTTTTTCACAGTAAAATTTGCACCACCAAAGCTGTGCTTTATGTGCTGGGATCATAGTCTCTACTGCCTGCTTTGCAAAACTCATCAATAGTGGACTGGTATTTCTACCCCTTGGAATGTCTTCTGGACACTGGGTCAGGCAGTTTGGGATACCACTCTCTTACATTAATAAATACCATTATCTTATTAACTTATTTTGGGACTTAGTTAAAGGACAAAACTTTCTCAGGGAAACTGCATGAAAAAGAAGGAACAGACGAGGTGACTAGATCTTCAAAATGTCTGAGCTCTTTACAGAGGTGACACTAAGCTATAAAAGAGACCATGTGAGAAGCTGATCTTTCACTTCGGCTTTATATTGCCCTTTGTCATTCTCCACCATTTCAGTTGGGAATTACTGAGCATAGCTATTTCTAAAAGCTGGAGATTATCGTATGTGCCAGAGGAAGAATTTTCCAGCAGTTTTTGTACACTGGAAGTGATGGGGAGGGGTAGGAAAGAAGATTAGTGTTCAGAACTCTTTCCTTAGAGTGGTCTGCCTGGAGTTTGTCTGCCGTCTGTGTTCATCCTGCATATATGTGTGATATGTTCATACATGGGTATATATTCTTTTCAAGCCATATTGCCATTCCAGTGCATAGCCAGACACACAAATCCCAGGTGGAGTTAGATAGGATATCTCCCTGTTGACACTGTATTGAGGGGACTGTATTGCAGGACTGGACTTGCAATGTAATAACCAAGAATTTCTTTGCTAGAACTTGCTGGGTACAAACCACCAAATCTTGAATGTCTCTGACTCATGCATGCAGTGACAAAATAATAAAGTAATAATTAAGGACCTGTCTAGGCTGGACAAATACAGAACAGATAAGGAAGTAAGTGCCAACACACTCGGATAGTTCAGATGTACTGCTGCCATTTCAATAGCTGGTTTTCCCATCACACACGTGCAAGAAGACCAGATCCATGCCAACCCCTTTCTAGCTATGTCTTTTATTATTTTGGGAGATGGAATCAACCTTTCTTCCTGTCTCCCCATCATGTTCTTCTGTCCTCACCAGTTATGCCTTTCCCTTCTTCAGTTCTTTTTAGCCCTCTGAGAAAAAAAAAAACCCTATCAAAAATAGAACAGGGGAGACAGCCTTTTTCTGTTTTCCCTCTGCAGTAAGATCCAAGGCATAAAGTCAGGAAAGAGAAATCTCTTCACCTGTGAAAGACAGGAACTGGGACATACAAAATCTCCAGGTTTTTCTTAGCACTACCTCCTGCTTTTGGGTCTGCAGTGATCATACTTCAAACCAGAAATGTGTGGTTTCAAAAAAAGATAGGAAAAGATATTTTCTCTGTCTTGTAATTAGCAGTCTTCAAAGCCAAAATTCAGATTTTCTGCAGGATTAACACATGCTGATTTCCAACAGGCAGAAGAGAAAAAAGATGGTGAAAACTAGTAAGATTAGAGATGTGCTGCAAGGAGACAGAGCATTCTAGAAGTTCACAAACAATATATTACTGGATTTGATATTTGTTATATATTTCCTCTTTTATTTAAAATCGTATTCTTGGAGTATCAGTTTATACTGGGACCAAGTCTTTCACTGATGAGACCAGTGTTCTGCACTGCTGGCAAAAAAGTGGCCAAAATGTCTTATGCATGTGGCATAGGAGGATACCTTTTAGAACATAATGCAAACCTCTTCCCTTAATAAATTTTTAGGTGTTATTGACTCTGTCTTCCAATGTCATGCTGCTCAGTATAGCTGCACTTCATCTGTGGATTAGGTCTCCTGATTGGCAGCATGTCCAGAAAAAAGAGGATGTATGTAGTCCCCAGCTGTTATAAAGCTTGATACTGTTATTTTTCTGTCTATGTCCACCAGCTGGGATCAAGCCCTTTCTGAGCAACCTAAGCAGGCTAAGGCCACATATAGTCTAGGATTTAACCAGAGGATTTTATCCTCTTCCAGATAATTGACATATTTCGTAAGGCTAGATGAAGCAAGCTACTTGGACATGAGCTTGTGCTTATTTCAGCTTCAACAGAAGAGCTTGGCAAGTCCAAGTGAATCTTAGCAAGAATTTCAGGAGGCTCTTCCTGATCTGCACTCTGGCTTTTTAAAACCAAGGCCATGCATCTAATAGGACGGAAAACAGGGGGGTTTTTTTCTAGTGTAATTGTGGGGACAATACACAGCAGTTAAGTGCTGCTCTGTATACACCCAACAGCACCATTGGGGGAGAAAAAAAACTGCAAAGAATCTGAAACGAAACCAACAAAAACGCATATTGGATAGCTGGTAATTCACAGGGGTATTTTTCCTAAATGGAGCAAAGTGAATATTTTACTTTGTTTGCTTTGTGATATGCATAACACAGAGAGGAAAATAGCAGGCAGGGATGTGTCTGTGCTTCTGTTGCCTTGTTGCACAGAACTGAACCACAGATATGTTCAGGTGAATCAAGTCCAGCATGTGCTGTTTCTTTTGCTGATGCTAGGATAATAACTGTTAGCTTGGTGTGCCTGTGCTTCGATGCTGCTTGGGAAAGTTTTCTTCCAATCTATGCTCATGTGCTTCTCATACAGCTGTGCCCACATCAGCCCATAGCTGGGTCCCTCTGCGGAGCCTGAGAACCTCAAGCAAGACTTGAGAACTGTGCAGGACCACCCCAAAGGAGGATGGAGCACAGAAACACTGACACAATGTTGGACATCACTCCCCTGACAGGAAAAGATGGCAAGACAAGGAAATGTCAGAAATTTCATCATCTGTGCTAGCAGGATTTTCATATATTTCTAGCTCTGAGACACATTTTCAGGAGGACACCAGAGGCTGATCAGATGGCACTGAGGATATGAAACACACACAAGGCAGATGCTTTCAACAGCCCTGATCCTTGTTGTGCTCTCTGAGCAGATCTCAAAATGATTCTATGTGCTGCTATCACTCAGAGCAAGGACTGGGACAGTAAGGCACCAGCTGCACCTCTTTTCTGGGTATTCTCCACATTTGGGCTTTTCCACTATCATTTACATCTTGTATGAGCCAAATTCAGAGGGAGATTTCACAATTTTCTGATAGCTGTGTGCTTACTGAACAGCACTATGTTAGCAGTTTAGGGGGGGGGAAAAAAGAGAAAAAGTGCTTTTGCTGATTGTGAGGAACTGGGAAAGTTTCACAGAAACATCTCTTTGGAATGCTGTCAAATCGTTTCTCTACCAAAGTTTATCAAATCACCTAGACTGGCAGAACACCATTCCTTATGGTGCTCCCTCAGTGAAATAGGATGTGACATTTACAAGCTATCTTTCACTGCCCTCGGAAGACAGATTAAACAGGAAATGCAGAGCGATCAGTTGTAATTGGCATTGTTGTTTTCAAAGCACTTGTGGTTGCAAATCAGGATGAGACCTGGTAAACACAACATACCCACCCAAACTTCCACCCATTTAGGTGGAACCTAAATGAAATTTCAGGAACAAACTTCCTTCAATGTAGTACCTTGGCAATGCCCATTACACAGGGGCAATACAGGAGACAAAGAAGATACCACTATTAAATCACACATGCAAGCACTAGCTCATGGTGAAACCATGTAGCTCATGGGCTGTTTCCAGTGGTACAGGTATATCAAGATATTACTGCAAAGTTTTTTCCTTGTGATAAACTTGTGTAGGTAAATCCTGTGTTACGGCTGGGTGAACTGGTGCAGATTCTCTTGATTCTTTCACATATCTAAAATTTGTTCTTAAACAGAAAGTAAAAAGTAAAAGAAAGTGAAAAAGAAAGAACAGAATAGTATCATGAAGTGATAAAATGTTCTGCTCTCTGCTCACTCTAGATTTTTCTCACCTATAATTTCATCAATATAATGTTTTAATACTCTGCAGGTAGCAATTAACCTTTAATCAACAGGCTCATTTATCACATTAGGTTTCCCAGGAAAGCAGTCCAGACACAGAAGAGTCCATACTACTGCTCATTACTTCCTCACTCAGGCAGGGCAGAGACTTTGGAAGGGTTTAAGAATTCACTTATAATTTATTAACCTCAAGGTGAAAGTTCTGTCACACCATAAATATGTACCAGCAGCAGAAAATAACACAATACTGACAACAGGAATTTCATTATTGAATTAATGTTTCTCTCTAGTTTGAGGTAATTTTGCCAGTTTCATCACCATGCATACTTGTTCCCTCTTCTTCTCTGACTCTCAGAACCAGGTTGTTTCGTGGAGCTGGAGTCCCTGTGTCTCACTTGAAACGTCTGTAGCTTTCCGTCTAATCCAGCTAAGATATCTGGTACCTATCTACTGCAGGACACCTCCAGCCTGCAATTCATTCAAAAGAAAGCTGACTAAGATGAGTGGACTGTGTAGGAGGTGCCCCTCTTTCCTCAACTGTGCAGGCCATATGGAGTCAGCACTCAGACTGTTTGATTTATATTCTGGTTGTTATTTTGAAGAGAGAGAGCTCCATGCCTTGGTGAGGTTCTTCCTGCAGCACCTGTCTATCCAGTGCTCTGCAGCAATGCTGTGAGATGCCTGCTGGAATTGGGGTCCAAGTGTGGCACACAACCTGCAAACAGATCTGAACCTTTCCTAGAGAGACAAATTAAGTGATTGGACAAAATAAAAGTGTGTAGAGACAAAGTGGTTCCCTGAGATTATACAGCAGGTGAGTGGCAAAGTGTGGAGAAAATAAAGCACCTTTACTCCCAAGTGAATATCACACCCATCAAATCACACACTACTTCACATCAAACTTTTCGTGTTTATCTTTTATCCTTTGAATCACAAAGGTTGTGCTGTATTTCTCCTGGAAAAGATTGGAATGTAAACCTAGCAAAGTAAAGTCAGGTTTGACAAAATTAAATAGGAGGGGCGAATCATAATTCTGTCTTCTTGGGTGAAAAATAGTGAGTGGACTATATTTTTGCCAGAGATGTGCCTAATTCATATAGGTTTCTGAAGACTGGTCAGTTAGCATGGAATATGTTTTTCTGAACATTACAATCTTTGAATTACAATAAAAGAAGAGAGAAAAAAATATTAAGACTGTGTGCAAGAGAAGGGAGAGGATGTGTTTTCATTTAAATTATTTAAATGGAGTCCTAGCCATGTGAATGGTTTCTTCTTCAGTCAGAAACTGGAGAGAGAATTTCTTTGACCAGGTCATCCTTTTTGCTTGTTCTTGTGCTGAGTGTTTTCTGATGCATTTTCTTTAGATTAATTCCTTGATTCCTCCCTGTTTCTCATCTTCAGAGACATGAAGATTTTAATTATTTTTTTTAATGTCCTAGCAACACACTAAACTCACTGTATGGTGTTTCCCAGTCTGATGAGCAGTGAAGACAAGCCAGAGAAAAATAGCTGTGCGTTAAAATGCCAACCTTTGTTCCACTGGAAAAAGACTGGATAATGCACTGTCAGACGGAGTCTTTATATTAATGATGTCAGATGTGAAAATTCAGTGCCCACGTGCAAAAGCACTTCCTTTTCATGGGCCTGTAAGAGTTCAAAATTCAGCAATTCTGCTCTGGTGTGTGCCCATCTCCCTGAAAGAAGATTGCTAGGCAAAGAGCCAGACCTCCCTACACGGCAAGGCATGTCTTCCTACACATTCTGGAAATGGGAACTTGGGATCCTGCACCCACACAACTCCTGCCTCCTGCATACTGAGGCATCTTTGTGCTCTGCCCTTGCCTTAGTGCATCCCAGTCTACAGAAAACTCCCTGCAGCTGGCAAAATAGTTGGCACAGTGGCTGTTATCCCACTTCTCCACTGCTCAGATTGACTGGAGAAAGAACAAAGCTGTGTCTTGTTATCTGAGTTATTACTCTAACATCTCTGTTTGCTATGGTGTCCCAGCGACACCTGTGCATGCAGTGACAGCTACAGGGGGCCATTATTTCCTGGCTTAACTCGGTTTTGGAGCAGAAACTGATCAAGAATGAAACAGTCTAGATGAAGTACTATATTAAAAGAGAAAGGTGTAAAGTAGGCAATGATTGAAGTAAGAAGACTACAATTTTACTAGCCCCCTAAGCTGAGCAATCACCAAGCACTCAAACCTCTCTATCACCTTATTGCTCTATTCTCCACAGCCACAAGCCACCCATCTATATTTGGAGGGGAAAGTGCAGTCATTCACTGCAGCAGTGAAAAGCTGTCTGTGTGTGCAGAGGTGTCTGACTGCTGGGCACTGCTGGGACTGGTGAGCTTGGCTGTTCTCAGCCTGGCCCTGGCAGCCTGACATGCTGCAGTAGATGCTGAAGGTAATACAAGCTAATACCCTGAACAGCAGCAAAATGCTGCCTCATCACAGACCTTTGATCTCAACCTGTGTTTTATTCACCTCAAAGCTATTTCTGGATTAGATGTGGGCACTGAAGCCTCACTTTTTAAATTACACTTTNTTTAAGGAGAGAGACATTTAATTTCTTATATTAATTTCTCCAATAAAGCACACAGTACTTGTTGGATGGTTAAAGGCTGTACTGCTCTTTGGCAGACAGTACTGTTCTGTAATTCCAACCTATTCACATCCTTCAGCTCTCCTTTGAAAATGCCAAGATTTCCCTTCCTTGCCAAATGATGAGAGGGATCTGCCAGCTGAGAGGGGGTTTTAAAATAATTGTGAGTACAAAAATGGCAAGCGGAAAAAAATTTGTTGGGCAGAAAAGCCACCTGTGCAGCAACATACATAACCCAGAAGAGCCCTTGCTGGTTTTTGAGCCTGTTTAGGCTGATTCACCTGGTGACTTCTAATGTTCAACTGTGAAACACTGAAATTAACACACTGCTTCAGCTCCCAGAGCTGCACAAAACAAAGAAACAGAGTTTTTTGCAGCAGTGTTTGGGTAAGAGAGGGCTGATGGCATTCTGGGTGGTGCATGCTGAATATCCATGCTGTAAGGCTGCTCCCCTCAAGGGACCTAACTGGTGGCATAGCACAGACAGCAGTCAAGTCAAAGTCAAGGAGCAACACAAGTTTCCTGTGGTACACAGAGGCTTGCAGTCCCTGTCTGAAGGTAGAAAAAGCATGCCATTTGTCTTATACTTAACCTCCATGGGCTCTAGATTAACTTTGTCTACAAATTATTAATCTTTATTGCTACTTTGCTTCCAAAAGCTAGCAAGGTTTTCTGATGACCTTCCTGGCCTCAAGATTTCCTCCATAAACACAGAAATATAGCAGGATAGCATCAAAAGCTATGAAGGGCTGTCTCTTCAACAGCACTCTCTGTGGCATGAACAACAAAGGATACATCTGTTGTAGACAAAATAGAATCAGTTGCTAGGACACCTCACTCACCCTGACACAAAACACAAGGATTTTCTGCTGAATAGTGAAGATGAGAGATTGGATAGTGGAAAAAGGTACAGACCAGAACTATATGCCAGTGGAGACTAACTATCTGATCCGCCAGACCTTTCTCCAAGGATCACACTGTGTGCACCTTGACATCCATCCATTGTAGTGGCATCCAGTCTAAATCCCTTCTCCTACTCCAGCTTTCAAAAGGGAGGCAGAAAATGAGGCAATCTTATGAGACTTCCCTTGTCATGCACATGGTGGGGAGAAGGACTTTCCCCTCTACAATCCCAGTAACAGGATGCTCAGAGGAGAAAAAAAGAAGTCTCCCAAAAATCTAAAGTAGGGATCACTACATCCCACATTTCCCTCAGATACTTGATTGATTTGACTCTCATGACAGGTGGTAGCAGAGACCTGGCCTTATCCATGAGTAGAAATGTGGTTTATCACTCACACTATCAGTCCTATGTGTGGTTTATCGGCATTACAGTGCATCCAGATCATCAACCATCTGAGTGCAGCCTAAATAAGGGCATCAACAGGGTCCAAAGCTGTCTTTTAACTTCAGTAATGTAATATTTATTTTATAATAAGATGTATTATTATAAACTCATTGGTTTCACACCCTGTTATTACTCTTATGTATTGAAATAATATTTAACTTCAAGGGTAGATTCAGTTATCTGCTCCAAATCTATATACATACAAGTAAATATGAAGCAATAAATGCCATTGTCAACACCCCAAAAAA
>PYHW01010435.1:1863319-1882835 GCA_013186435.1 Turdus rufiventris
CTGGTTTCAATGGATGGCCCATTAGCAGAATATCTGCCATGGAGATAAGGATCACTGCCCCCACCTTCAACAGATGGTGATAGAATAGTTACTTTTATCACACCCTGTATTGTAACATGTGGCTTATAATCGGGTGCGGCTTATAATTGTGAAATTACTGTACATGCACATATGTCAATGAGCATATCCAAGGCTGCATATCTTGCAGCTATTCTTCTCAGGGCTCTAGAAAGGGACCTGGATAGGCTGGATAGTTTGGCTGAGTCACACAATACGAAGTTTAACAAGTCCAAGTTTCAAGTCCTGCCCTTGAGTCACAACAACCCCTGCAGTATTGCAGGCTGGGGCAGAGTGGCTGGACAGTGCCCAGAAGAAAGGGACCTGGGGGTACTGATCAATAGGTGATTGACCATGAGCCAGTAGTGTTCCCTGGTGACCAAGAAGGCCAATGGCATCCTGGCCTGGATCAGGCATAGTGTGGCCAGCAGGAGCAGGGAGGTCATTCTTCCTCTGTACTCAGCACTGCTGAGGCCGCACCTCGAGTGCTGTGTCCAGTTCTGGGCCCCTCAATTTAGGAAGGATATGGAGATGCTCAAACATATCTATAGGGTGGCAACAAGGCTAGTGAAGGGCCTGGAACACAAGCTCCAAGAAGCAACTGGAGTTGTTTAGCCTGGAAAAGAGGAGGTTCAGGGGAGACCTTATCACTCTCTACAGCTGCCTGAAAGGTGTTTGTAGCCAGGAGGGGATCGGCCTCTTTCTCCAGGCAGCAACTGACAGAATTAGAGGACACAGTCTGAACTTGTGCCAGTGGAAATTTAGGTTAGACATTAGAAAAAGATTATTCTCTGGAAGAGTGATTGGGCATTGGAAACATCTGCCCAGGAGGCTGGTAAAGTCACCACCCCTGGAGCTGTTAAAAGAATAACAAGACATGGCACTCAGTGCTGTGGTTTAGTTGATGAGGAGGTGTCAGGTCATATATTGGATGCTATCATCTCAAAGGTCTTTTCCAACCTGTTCATCCTGTGATTCTGTCATTCTTGACTCTGGGTGTGTTCAAGCCTATACCAAAAAAAGTACTCCTTAGTTAGTAGCACATCACACAAGGAGCTGTGTTCAAATCCCCTGTTTGCCTGGAGACACCTGAATGGTCAACCTGCCCTGTCCAAGGAGTGTATTTTTCCAACACAGAATCATGAAGGTTGGAAAGGACCTGCCTGATTGAGTCCAACCTTTGACTGAACACCATAATGTCAACTAAACTTTAGTTCTAAGTGTCCCATCCATTTGTTTCTTGAACACTTCCAGGGATGGTGATTCCTCTACTTTGCTGGGCAGCACATTTCAATGCTAGCCACCTTTTTTTCCACCTGAAGAAATTCAGTGATGCTTCTGATGTCCAACCTGAGCCTCTCCTGGTGCAGCTTGAGGCCTCTTGTCTCATCACAGGGAGAAGAGACTGACCCCTAACCTGGCTACAACCTCTTTTCACGTAGTTGTAGAGAATGATAGTTTTCCCCTTTCTCCAGGCTAAACAGCTCCTTCAGCCGTTCCTCAAATGACTCACATCATGACTTAATATCTTCTATTTGCCCACCCCACCTTCATTGCAGTAGGTTTAAATTGTGAGTGATATAGGAAGACAGTGTTCTAACCAGTGAGAAAGAGAGCATAAAATTGTGTACCATGCCTCGTGTCCCTCCTTCTTAACTATGCAATATCGTCATTTTCCCAGTCATCTCTTTCCTTCTGAAGGAAAGGGCTCACCTGATTGCAAGATGAGCAAGAACATTATTACAAGGGTAGCATAAGAACATTTATGACTGCTCAGGAGCACTGCACCTTCCTTGAAGACTTCATGGCATCTCTTCCCAACTGATCTCAGCACTCTGTATTCAAGAGTGCTGGATTTCATGAATAATAATCTTAATTACCTACCTATCCTTATGCATCACAGGCAGTTTGACTCTAAGGCATCCAAAGGAGAGATAAGTTCCCCCATTTTCCTCTCTCCACCACTATGTAGCAGCTACTATAATGGTCATTCTTCTGCTCTATACAAAAAAAGAAAAATTTTCAGACTTCTGAAGCCATCAGCCCCAAGGAATTCTCCTGGGTTGCGGATTTCCCATTGTCACCACACGTGCCTCTGAAAGAGCTGCCTTGAACTTGTTTTGAACATTCACTCCACATATTTACAATGGAAAGATACATTGCAGATGTGTATAATGTATATTGTACATAACAGCTGTATCTGTATCTACAGACAGATAGATGGATATGTGTATTAGCATTATATAGAATTATATAGATAAATATACATTTTTCAGTATCCTCTTCCCCTTGCACTGAAAGCTGATGGTTATTTTCTGGCAAACCTCTGATTATATTTTTCTCATCTAAATTTTATCTTCCTAGCTGAAATCTGCATCAATCTCTGAAGATTAATAAAACAAAGAGGCAGTACTGGAGGCTGCTGGAGGATATTTTTCTTTTAAGTTCTGATAAACTTAAGTGCTGGTCATTAATTTTTGTGTCCCAGAGGAGTGCCTGGAGCCTCCAGAATAATTTAATTCCACCAACTTGCATAAAATTTTGCACTGCACTTTGGATCCAAGCCAGGTTGTCAGGATTGTTATTTATTGCAACTAGTAAAAATGATTCTCAGCTGCTGTAATTTGGAGACATTTGAATGACTTTGGTGGAGCAGTACTCATTTGGCTTGTCAGCCCAGTGAATACGCTGTAACAAGAACTAACATTGCTGACATATCAGCTACCGCCACAGCAGTTACCAGTGGATTTTTAAATACTCAGGGGAGGAAGGGCAAAAAGGAGAAGGCAGCCTTCTTACAAAGACATTGTGAGTTAACTGCCTGGCTCAAGGCTCCAACATTGTAAGTGTCCGCTTCCAAGCATTTTCATGCTCACACATTCCCTTTCTTTTTCTTCAGCTTTTCTTGTAATCCATTAAGCAACCCATAGCCACCTGTACTGATTAAACTCATCTTCTTTTACTATGGGGAGCTAAGGCCCTCCTTGGGTCCTAGCAAAGCCAAGAGACAGTTATCCAAGAGAGAAGGTGCAGTCAATGAAAGAGCAAAGGGCATGGTAAGGTGGTGATGCTAACAAGCCCCATCAGTCACCGCTGTTCAGAATAGTCAGTGGTTTGAGGCTAAGAAGAAACCTGCAGGGCCAAACTGTCATGTTCTGTGGTGCAAATGCTTCAGGCCACCTTAGTCTGTTGTCTGACATAAGAATTTATGAAAATTCAATCTCTTCAAGTAGAAGGTATATGCTCTACTATAAAACTGCCAAAGGGAAGCAGAAACCTCTGAAAATTTTTGAAAATGTGTCCAGGTTCTTCCCAAGACAATTGATTCTTCATCTCAGCCACTGTATGCTTGTAGAAGCAGAACTTAATATTCATGCTGTGGCTGGAGACACTAAGCTAAGGGTTGATCTAAGCTACAACCATCTCCTTCCTTCGTGGAGCATTTTCTTTTAGGATTGTCAGCTGGCTGGCAGACCCTAAGCCCTACCAGTCAACTTACACCTGAGCTGCATAAGCATGGGAGATCGAACTTGTGTTCTTCCTATGCGTGCTGAACTCCTGGTCTAAGCAAAGAAAAGCTGACAGCTGTGTCTTTCTAACAGATATGGAATAGGTGGTTGACTCCATGAATTTTCTGTAATGATCTCTCCTCACATAAAACCTTTCTAACTGACATAGCTAGACAATGATGTCACTCTTCCCCTCAAACAATCAGAGTTCCAATCTCTTAAAATCAAAGGCTGTATCTCCTATTATTCCCCCTGTGCTAGATCCCAGTCTTTGCTGACTGCATATTTGTGCCCTCTGTTATTTTTGGTTGATTTTTAATGTGTTGCATTTGATTTTATGTTTCCCTATTTATCCTAGCCACCCGATCAATGTGTTAAATAATCACACAGAATCACAGAATATGTTGAGTTGGAAGAGACCCACAAGGATCATCAAGTTCAGCTCCTGGCCCTGCACAGCACCATCTTCAAGAATCATACCATCTGCCTAAGTGTGTTGTCCAAAAACTACTTGAGCTCTGTCAGGCTGGTGTTGTGACCACTTTCCTGGGAAACCTTTCCAGACATAAGTTCAGGCCATTCCTTCAGGTCCTGTCACTGTCACCACAGAGCAGAGATCAGTGCCTGCCCCTCCTCTCCCACTCATGAGGAATCTGTAACTGCAATGATGTCTCCCCTCAGTCTCCTCCAGGCTGAGCAGACCAAGTGACCTCAGCTGCTCCTCATAAGGCTTCCCCTCAAAGACCCTTCACTTCCCCTGAAGACGATTCACCGCCTCCTTTGGACACTTTCTAAGAGCTTCATATCTTTCTTGTATTGAGGAGCCCAAAATTTCACACATTCACAAAATTTCACATTCAAAGTGGGACCACACCAGTGCAGAGTTGTAGAAAACTTGAGGTGACACACCCCTGCATAAAGTCAGACCTGTTAATATGACAATTCTTTTGTACTCTGTGGTTTCTGACACCAAGATTCTTTGTCGTGGCTGAAGTTATGGCATTCAGTTAGGCCATTTATTGCTTTTGAGGTCTCTGCAGCCATTATGGACAAAAGCTTAACTGGGGTAGTAGCTCAGTGTGGCTCCATTGACTTCAGTTAATCAACACAGATTTCTGCCTACTGAAATTCCAGGTCTGCATCTTTTTCTCTTTCTCTTTTGCCTTCTCAGACTCTCTGTAAGGATGAAGGAGAATGAGATTTTCAAATCTGCTGAAGTGCATGGGGCAATGAGCTCTCACCAACACTAACAGGAGCAAGACAGCAAAATGTCTTATTTGTTTTGCAGATTTAAACTTTATTGTGTAGTAATTTAAACTGATTCGTTCCCACAATGCAGTGTTACAGAGTGATCCAAGACCATCTGAAGTCAAGATGGTTTTGCATTGATTGGGTAAGTTCATGACTATCATGATAAGCTCATCCCAGCTTAATGACTTCTGCAGGTCTTTCTGCAGCACGTACAGAACTGCCTGGCTTCTCACTTACACTCTCTTTAGTATGAATCTGACATGCTGGGTGCTATAGGCCGGACTCAGCAGCTACCAAGTGTTTTATTCTCTTTCTTTTTTTAATGTTAAAACAATAAACAATTGATTGTAGCTCATGTTTCCACCTTTTATTTTGCTCTTTGAGGTCAATACCACTCTTACTGGAAGAGCACATTGCAGAGCCTGCATTTTTCTACTGGTGTTATTTTTATATACCACTTTTGATCTCAGGGAATCTTTTCATCCTTGTTTCACTGATGTTTACTTACATTTTAACTGAATGTACTTCAATGAATATGTCCCCACTCTGCTCTTAAGCACATGCTGTCTTTGTGAAAGGGGGAGGGGTGGGGAGTAGTGAGAGTGGAGAGAACACAGGTCATGGCAGAAATCAGGATTTGAGGTGAATCTCACATGTGCATTGGCAGAATCATAGGCAGATGAGGAGAATCATAAAATACTAGTGCATTAAACCTTTAGGCTTACAGAGCTTCAAATGGGTAGCAAGTAAATTAACTCCCAAAATCCTAACTGAGGTTTACCTGGCTGAACAAGTACTGTCAGCAGGGACTCAGAAATTCCTGTACCGGCTTGTGCTTGTGATCACACAAGATTATGTCCAATGTGCTTTTCATGTTGCTACGTAAGTTCAGAACTATGCAGCTTCCTTTCATATTCTTAGGATTTAAGCAGGCAAACAATATGTAGGGAAATAAAGTGGCAGACCCAGAAAAATGTGAAAAAAGCACTCAGAAATACCTACTCTAGTATACCTACCTACCTACCTACTCTACCTACTCTAGTATATTTTTGGAAGAGAAAAATTATCCATTATTTGTCAAGAGCACTCAGACCTCTGCTGTTGTCTCCTCTCTACTGGACAATGGTGACATTAACCCCAAAGGGAGAGAAATGCTCCTTTAAAGGGCCATGGTCAAGTTTATTACTCATATAAAACAAAACAGATGACTCTGCTCTTGGGTTCTGAAAACAACGCACTTCTTCCTGGGATATCTCCAAGCAGCAAAACAGACAGGCAGGGGACCCTGCCAAACACAGGCATAAAATGTGCCACCTGTGGCTGGAATCACGGGTGCGATGTGGTTGGATGTGCACTGGGAGGGGGACAAAGGACCTCTCTACTTCAACTCCAGCAGTCTCAGGGACGAGCAGCAATTCCTCCCTCGTACCCAGTGCTGGTGAGGGGATGAAAAATGACATCAGGCGGCCAGCCAGCCTGCTGAGGAGATGTTAATCTTGTCAAGCTTGGCTCAGGTTTGAGCAGCTAGAAGAAACAGTGTCACCATTTCCCAGAAGTTTAGCTGACAGCAGTGGTGATTGCAAATGCTAAGCAAAGTGCTTTTTGCTAACAAAGCAGGGGTCAGGTCCTTTCTGTCTGTCGAGATATAAATACCTTAATTAGATCTTTGAAAAAGAAAAAGAAGAAAATCTAAAAGCCTAGAAGGTATTTTATTATTTCTTTTTTATTTTTAGTATTAAAAGTATAGCTCAAGTCATGCTGGCACCAGGATGCATAATCCACTTACCAGGGCAGAAAGGGCTCTGAAGCTGCACCACAAATGCATCATTTGATAACAGTAATGAAAAAGACACCAATCTATATCTGCAAATAGCATTAGAGCTGACTTGGTTTGAGGACCAAAGGAAGCTGATGCTGAATTTATGAGGCTGACAACTCAAATATTTGAGACCAGTGCTTTCTTTTCTCCTCTGTTTTGTTTCATCCTCTCTTACTTTTTTATTTTTAATAACTTGACCCCCTTTTTTGGGTCAGCTCTTAGCCCCATAATGAAAGCAATTTAGCCAGGAAAGGTCACAGAGTGAAGTGGGCCTGCCTTGTCCCAGGGGCAGAGTGGGACCAGCCGGCGCATGCCCATGCACCCCGCCCTGCAGGTCTTGCTCCAGTGCTCCATGGTGCACGTGCTTTGGGATGCCCACACCACATCTATCCATGTCTGCAGTGCAGTGTGGGGCTGGAAAAGCTACAGAGTCACATGGGAAACACCCCATTCAGCTAGGGACCAGATAGGATCTTGCCCAATATAGGTGTCTCTCTCCATCCTATCTGGCACTGTCCATTACAGAACTCCTCAAAGGAGCCTCCTAAAGGAGGAGGGATCTGCTGGAGAAAATATGTGGGATCAGGAGTGAGCAGACATGGTGAAGAGAGGGAAAAAAATTCACTACTGCTGCTGCACAGTACTTGTTTCAGCTAATACTATGTCTCCAGCCGCAGCAGCAGGAAATGCTGCATCAGCAAAAGGTACAAGCCCATTCCCTTACATGAGTTTCTCCAGTTCTTTCTGAGACAGTCTGCTGTCACAATCTCCTATGCCAGCAAGTTCCAAAAACTCCCTTCTCCTTTGTATACCCCTCTGTATAGAACAGCTTCTTTCTTTTCTGTTTTAAACCACCCCATTCTGGTGTTGCAGGATTTCATGACCTATGGTTCCACTTTAAGCTTGTGCTCTTCTTTACCGATTTTGCGTGTGTCTGTCTCATATCCTTCAGTTCAGTCCCAGACTAATAGCTCCTACCTTTTTAGTGTCCTTTGAAAGTAACTTTTTCATCTCCACAGACATTTTAATTGCTCTTTTCTTTCTATTCTGTGCTTTCTTGGAGACAAGACCTGCATTCTCTGCTCAAAATGCATTAAATTTTCTCATTCACATAATTTTCCATCATTTTGATAGACATGCTGAATAAACAAACTGGTGCCAGCATTTGTTTCTAGAGGACCTTCCACAAAGACCCATCAGGCAAATGGGGCAGCACACAGCTTTACAAAACCATGCCTCTTTTTCTCAATACACTGTGTTTAGCCATGTGCTCTGTGATTTTATTCTTGACCACAGACTTTTATCATCTCTCAGAAGTGTAAGTCACTGTTTGGTAGCTCCAGCAGCCACGTGACACCCTTGCTGTTTGCAGTGACAGTTTATGCACCTCAGGTAGCAGATCAGTGGGTTCACACCTGAGCTCCCACTCAGTTTTCCAGTGAATGCCATCTGGTCATAGAAACTTGTTAATATCTTATTAACCATGGAGCCTAGCACTTTTCATGTTTTCAGGCTCCAGGAATTGATGCAGACTGGCACTTGTAAAATTTGCCCTTGATCTGTCACCTGGCACACACCAAGCAGCTGGGACTGAAGATGACCCATTTTTCAGTGTGACCATGCTCTCTATTTCTCCATTGACATTTAGACACACCAAATTCCCCTTGTAGGCCACGCCAGTCTGAGCAAAGTGCTTTCTCCCAGCTCAGAGAAAACATACTCCTCTACAACTTCTCTCATTTCCCATGACAGCAGAAAAGTTCCATTATGATGAGCAACAGCTAATCCTTTCTGCATGGGTTCCTCTTCTCCAGAAAGGTGTCCTGGATTCTTACCATCTACTTCTTAATAACATCACCTACCAAAATGTGAGGGTCTGAATTTCTCTTCTGGGTCCTCAGCCCCACACAAGACAGGATTTCAGACAGTGCTAACAGAGGGATCACAGCCTCCAGTCTCCAGTTTCAGCACTGAAGTAGTAAAGTTCACTTCCCAAGGCAGAGGTAGTTTAAAGAAACTATGCTTCACAGGCAAGGCCCACTGCAGTGCTGTAGAGGGGTCTGCCTTATGGTCAGCGAGTGTTAGTGATGGCCCAGGTACCCAGGAACCTCCTGATTATTCTTGATCTGACCCTGGCAGTGGAGGTCTGGCCTCAAAGATAATCTTTCCATTCAGGGCTTTGCATGTCCAAGCAGTGGATCATTTTAATGGGATTTCTAACAAACCTTAGGAGAACACTTTGATCTGAATGGGGTCAGACAGTGGACTAGCTCAATCTATTCTAAAGAATACAGGGTGCTGGCAGGAGCCTCAAGGCTCTTGAAAAATACGGGGAAGAAGTGGAGGTAGTTTTTAAGAAAACACACCTAATATCAAGCCTGACACTTATTCTTATTTCTGTGAGTTCTTCCTTATACTCTCACAATGAGCTACAGAGGAAATTGCATCTCCAGAAAGTTGGCTGAGCTGCACATGCTGCACAATGTAGCTAAGCAACCCCCGGGGTTATGGAGGAAAAGTCATTCAGCAGGTTAGTGTCATAGGGACACAGGAGAGCTGGCAGAAGGGGCACCCATGGATAAACAACAAAAAGACAACTCCCAGGAAGGCAAGGCAACTGCATCAACATTTCTGATTGGCTGATGGAACTGATCTGTTTTATCCTAGGACTTTGTAAGGTACTGGCTCAGGAAAGAAATAGAGATCTTTTTGCTTAATTTAGTCCAGGTTGCTTTTTCTTTATTTCTGTTTATTTGACTTTCTGGTTTGTTGATGGAAAGCTTACTTAGTCCTTTTCTTTTACTAAACTTCAGCCAGGTTTTCATGCTAAGCAGCTGCTGACTCTCTTACATGGAGGAGAGTTGCCTGTGTTTCTACACAGTCTTGCAAAAAGCCCAAGCTGACCCAATGCTGACTGTGGCGTTACAGAGCTACAAGCTTAAAGTGGTCAGAGGGGCAGAGGAGAGGTGGAACTCCTAACAGGAACAGCTAGACAAGTGCAAATCAACTAGAAAAAACAGCAGCATTTACTTTCAAGTCCTAAAGCGATACTGTTGAGAAAGAAGTAATCTGGTACTCTATTGGTTTTGCTAAAAACACGGAAAAGGATTGATTGGTCTCTACAGTACCTGGTTTGCAGCAGTTTACTCAGTTACCTTAAGGTGTCAAGAGCTCCAGCTGGTGTCCATAGTTCTCTTGGGAGGAGGTCAGTAATAGTGTCTACTCATCTATGTTCTTAAATAAGATGCAGTGACCCAGACAGAGCTTGCTAAAAAACACACAGATATCCAGGCATCCAGTATAGGGAATGCTTAAATTTTCCACTGTATTGTAGCAGAGATAGCAGTTGTGTCAGATGTGAGCAGGTGGATAACCTTCTCAGCCAGGTAGCAGAGCTGCCGGGTGAAGTAGAAAGGTTAAGGAGTATTGCAGCATCAGAAAGGCTGATAGACTGGTGGAGCCAAGCTCTGGCCTCCATGAGACAAGAGCAACCACCAGAAAAAATGCAAGATCAAGGGAATCCTCTGTCCATCCTCCAGCAAGGAGCTAGTAGTTGCAAAGAAAGGAGCAAATGGAGTGTAGTCCATGCTTGGGGTACAAGCAAAATCATTCTTCACCTACCTTACTCCCCCAGTGAGGTGCGTCTGCACAAAAATTATGAGCCTTTGTACATGGAAGACCAGCCAAAGGATGAAGAGGATGAAAGTCTGGTAACGCCAGAGGTGTCACCACAATTAGAAACATGTACTTCCTCATATTACAACAACTTCCAAGTGGAATAAAACAAGGATTATGGTTGTAGGTAATTCCCTTCCAAGGGGAACCCAGGACCCAATATACTGACTGGGCCCAATCCCTGGAGAGTGTCTGATGACTCTCTGGGGCCTGAGTTAAGGACATCAGAAGGAAACTTCTTAGCTTGGCAAGGCCCCCAGACCACTACTTAGGGCATCTCACCTTGCACAGAGCTTATCTGCTGTTTGTTTACCCATCAGCTCAAACAGGACAAGCTGTCGTGTAGTGAGTTATTTTGGTGCCATGGGGTTAATACTGGTCTGGCATCTCCCAGCTGCCAATAAACATCACACTGCTAAAGTGAGATCTGGAGAGATACGCTGGATTTCCAGTGAATAGACACCTCCCTTTACAATTGCAAAAGCAACACCAAACTTTCATAAAGTATAAATTGCCTAGGCATTTCCCTGGAAATGTGTGGAGTTTCTCCCATGAGTAGGAATGCTTACTTCCCAGTTACATTTGACTCTTAATCAATACTGTTTCTTTTGCTGGCTTTAATATAGGTACCTTGACATAGTGCACTGTGCTATGCTGTAATCTACTTGTAGTTCTCTTTACTTTTATATTGTGTAGTAAGTAAGTCTGATTAAGTTCTTTCCTTTGTTATCTCCTGTCTACTTCATAAATATTTCAATTTTAAATAGGCATGATCAGCCAGTCTTGAAACTTATGGGCCAGAGCAATTTCTTGCATTTAAACTGCTGCCAAAATCTGAGGCTAAGGCAAGGCTTGTCTAAAGCTCACACTTGTCCCGTGACAACTACTCAATACTGATATTTCTCATTGGGGTCAATGAAGTGGCAACATACAGTTTGAGGGCAAGCAAAAATATCTTCGGGATCTTGGGACATTTAGTAAGGAAATCTGAGACACAAGTTAAATTCTCTATACTTACAATTGAAGGCAGCAGCACTGTCTGAGTCCATTAATGCAGGGCTCTGTAGCTGGTGTCACTGCTAAAATTTTGGTGGTTTTGAAAATCAAAGGCCTATGTAGCATTAGGACTCAGGCAGGACTCAGCACCCACAGTTTCTCAGTGAGGAAAACTCACTCAGAACTCAGGAACTAGTAGGGCTGATTTGTCCCTGGCAAGCTGTGAGATGGGATGCAAAGGACAGGGTGCTAGGGAGAGAGGTCTGCCAGTAATTCTGAACTGTGAGACACACGAGAGCAGTCTTACAGAGACAAGCCAGGGACCCCTGAGGTAACAGAAGCCAACAGGAAAACACCAAAGAAATATTTCAAAGGAATTCAGAGGTGCTCCTCTAGGAAGGTGACAGACTGTTCAGTGGATGAGAAATTGGTTGGATGGTCACATCCAGAGGAAAGTGGCCAATGACTCAGCATCCTGATAGACATTGATGACAAATGGCCCCTCGGGGTCCAAATGGGGACCAGTGCTATTTAATATCTTCATTAATGATGCAGCAGAAGGGATCAAGTGCACCCTAAGCAAATTTTTAGATGACACTGAGCTGAGGGCTCTGGTTTACACACCTGAAGGATGGGATGCTATCCAGAGATACCTGGACAAGATGGAAAAGGGGACCCATGGGAACCTCATGATTTTTAACAACTTCAAGGTGCTGCACCTGGTGAGACCCCAGCTTGAACCCTGCACCCAGCTCTGAGGTCCCAGCACAGGAAGGACATGGAACTGCTGGAGTGAGTCCAGAGGAGGGACATCAAGGTGATCAGAAGGATCCTCTGCTATGAGGAAAGACTGAGAAAATTGGGATTCAGCCTGAAAAAGAGAAGGTTTTGGGGTGAACTAATTGTGGCCTTCCAGTACCTGAAGGGAGCCTGCAAGAAAAATGGAGAGAGACATTTTACAAGGGCAAGTTGTGACAGCAAAATGGGGAATGGTTTCAAACTGAAAGAGAGTACATTTAGATTAAAGATTGGGAAGAAATTCTTTAAGACTGGTGACGCAGGTGAAACAGGTTGATCACGGAAGTTGTGGATGCCTCGTCTTGGAAATGTCTCAAGGCCAGGTTGGATGGGGCTCTGAGAAACCTGGTCTAATGAAAAGTGTCTGTGCCCATAGCAAGAAGGCTGGAACTAGGTTAAGGTTAATTCCAACCCAAGCCATTCTATGATTCTATGATTCTCTGTACTAACTTTCTCTTTCTTCCTTTCAACAAACTCATGTTTCATAATCCAAATTTTTAAAGGGGTAAAGTTAGGTCATTGGGCACCAGATAAACATTTTCTGTTTCAGTCTGACATTCTTTTAATATGACCACTAAAATTTAAAAGCAGTTATTGCTGCTCCAGTGAAGTACTGGTGAAAATTTCCTATATGTTCTACATGTGACCCTCAGCTCTTTCTGTTAAAGAAAGCGGAGAAATTGCTTTTCTCAGCCTCAGCTGCTGAAAATAACTCATTGCTTTTCTGAAAATGCAGTGCGTATATTTTCTGTGCCTGTGAGAAGGAAAGACCATACCACAGGGGAGGTCAGGTTTCCTCTCCAAGTGGATGTTCTCAAAACCTTCACTAAAAAAGAAAAATAAACAAAAGAAAACCTGATGTTCTACTCTTACCTTGTGGCTCTAGGAGCTGGGACTTTGGCTCACATCTTGTGGCAGTACTAAGCTGGATTATGAATTCCTCATCCAGGAACAGGTCACGGTAGGCAGTCAGTACCACTTCCCATTTCACATTAAGGTTTCATGTTTTCATTAAGGTTTGGGCCAGGAAGCTGCGATCTCTGCCAGAAAAGCACATAGAGGCATATTACCTGTGGGCAATACAACGAATGTTTCTGGGCTTCAGAGGGCCATGGCCACCGCCCTTGCCATGCTGTTGTGGCTCTGTCTGCCATGGAAATCACCTGCCTTGCAGGAGTTCTCAAGTCCTGTGCACAGTCACTGTGTGTGAGCAATTTGATGACTTGGAGCATACTAGGTTTGTCTTGTATGGGGATAGCTTCACCTGAGGTGTGTCCAGGACTGTCAGGGGTGAGAGCACAGAGGGCTCCTCATGGCCAAGCTGCCTCCACATGCCACCGTCACTGCCTCAGGCTGCTTCCCTTCTGCCATGAGAGCAGCAGCTAGTTATCGCTCAGGTCACACAAAGGCTCCAAGGAAAAATGTATCCGCCCCTCTTGGAGAGCTCAGTTGTAGGAAACACCAGTCCTTCCTCCTCTCTACCAGAAGGTAGAAAATATTTTGACTTACCTTTTTTTTTTCATTTATGTACATAAAAATATAGTAATTTCTCTTTATATCGACTTAAGTGAGTCTAGTTTAAAAAAACTAGAGCTGATGTTTGAAGAGAAAAGGTAACCCTGAGCCAGTGGAAATCCTTAACTGTGCCCTGGGAAAAGGGGTGTTTTGAAAAGGTGAAGTGAGTTTGGGAGAGCAATCAGTTTTAAAAGCACAAAGAGAATATTTTCCTCATTCAGGATCACTTATTTGTCTCTTCAGAGCTGAGAATTTGAATGCAAAAGGAAGGGCAGAAAAGTTTAATTTTCCTCTTCTAATCTATGAATGTAAACAAGACATAAAATGAGATTTATTACTGTTAGAATCTTGAAGGTCATTCTGACCAGGAGCTAAATTCAAGTAACTGGCTAAGGATCATATTAATTTTGTTTAACAAATCACTTAGTTTTAAATGTTGGACATGTTTTGATAAACATTCCCTTTTGCATCATTCACTCTATGAAAATATGAAAGTAAAAGGAAGAAATTAGGTACCATTCTTCACATGTACAAAACCCCAGCTAAAATGCTGCTTGGAGGCTAACTAAATCCCAGAAGTTTAATCAAGCTCACAAGAACAGCTAACCAGGAAAAGCAAATGGGCCTTCACCAGCTTCCAGAATCATAAAAAAAGGAAAAATTTTTGATCTGAATGAACAATGTTAAACCTCACAAATGAATGAATAGCTGTGGGGCCTGAGTGTATCCCTAGTTCAGCCAAAAGATAAGCTGGATTTTATCTGGAAATGAGAATCAGACTTTCTCTGAGAAAAAAAACAAAAATGAAAGTCCACACTTAGCAAAATGTAAGCAATAACTTAAACTCAAACTCTCTGCTTTTTGATTTAAATCATGATTAAACATGATGCTTTAAATCTTCATGGTAAATTAATTTCCCCTCTCAGCAGGACTCTCCTTGTTAAACTGACACATCTAAATTCTCCATCAGAAAGACTCAGCTATTAGTCAACATAGGTCCCCTTGATGAAGTGGGGCAGGGTGGAAAGTTCACTCCTGCTTTCCCATCCCCCTTTTTTCCATTTAATTTCACTTTCTTCTATTTGTTCTGTTATTATCACAGATTCATAGCTTCTTTGTCAGAAGAACAGTTAAAATCATGGCAAGCAGAATAGAGAGAGATTGTCCAGAGCATGTGGTAGAGATGTTTATTAAGCAAATGAAGGTCATATTTCCCCTGGTTTTCTTTTAGGATCTGTGTCCATGTGAAACATCCTCCCCCGCAGCCTTGCTTTTCAGGCTTCTGTTTCATGGTGCTCAGACCAAAAAGACCAAATACAGTTGTCCAGATAGACTTGTGGCAGAAGATTCCCTGTGCAGCCTCATTCCTTCCAAAGTCACCCATCAGCTCTCTGGTGTAGCAGGAGAGAACGACTGCCTCTCAGCTCATGTCATCACCACTTTGCACACCCTTTGTTTGAGCAAGGCTGTCAGTTCCTTGTGGGCTGGGGAGAAAGTAGACTTGCTTTCTCCAATAGCCATCTCAGCAGTCAAGGCTATCCTGGCCCTATCTGGCTAATTTTGAGTGCCACAACACCTGGGCACAGAGTCAGCTTACAGCATAACACAATCTGCTTATCTGGGACCCAGGCCCAGCTGCACAGCTGCAACAAAACCTGCCTCTCCATGGAAGTGGGAATGGCTGCAGAGCCACTCCCATGCCCACACACTCTTTACATCTCTAGACATATTGCCAAACCTACTGGAATTTATCCTAATGCAATATTGCCCTGGGCCTTGAGGGGCCATTGCAGGAACACCTTCCCCTCCCCAACCCTATTTATTTGAATACAGTGCTCTCCTGAGAACATGTTCATAAACACTGTAAAGTGCACTTCAGTCATCTTTGGTAATTCTTTTGAATTATTTTGTATATACATGTTAGAAACCAAATAAGGAGGAAAATGGCAAATTTTTTACTAAAACACTTTTTTACTTTAGTAATGTCTAATGGTCCATTTGTTCGTTGTGTTTTATCATGCAGCTTCTGGCATTTTCTTTTATTTGCTGAGGGTCCATAATACTGGAGTTTTACTGCTTTTAGGTAACAACTAAGAAAAACCATATGAAGAATCTCTGGTACATAGCAGGCTTCTTCACACACATGGCAGCAGACACACAGCAGTAGGGCAGAAGGGTGATTGCCAATGAGAACTGTGCAGGTGACAATGGCAAACAAGCAACTCCCAGACTCAGTGACTGAAGTGAATGTGGGAAGGTGAAGCCAATGGTTTTGTCACCAGCCAGGACACCATGCAAAACCAGAACTCCTTGCAGATGTCAGGGAAGATGGGCCAGAACTTACTGATTTAATGGCATAATCTTATCTGCTGCTGTAGGAAGTACTTTGACCGCAAATTAAATTAGGAAATGCTGAATAAGGGTCAATCACTTTTCAGTTTGATCCTGGGTGGAATACTAATCTGAATATGAGGACATTAGTAATGACCTGCAGGTTCTACTTGTGAGAAGTCACACAACATTAAATGCCTGCAAAGCAGCACTTACCCATTTCCCTAATTTGTGTAAATAAAAACTGTATTATTACATACAGATTAATATTAATCTAGTATTCCTAAGTAAAACTACTGATGGGGTATTACTAAAATGGTCAATAAACTGCAGATAACTACTGCTCTGGAGTGAGCCCAGGTGTTTGGAAATACGCTTCTCACAACAGGATGTGTTACTGTGTTGTATGGATTTATGGTTTAATTTTCCTCCTTTTGTGCTCCATGGCTGTCACTGATATAGTCATTTTGCAGCTAGCTTATCATGCTTGCATCACAAAGAACTCCCAATGGGCTGAAAAGGAATACTTCCATCAGTTGCCATCTCTTGGAGCATAATGGTTTTTAGGATGGTAAGGGGAGGGCCACATTCATAGGATTTTGCATGCCATGAGTGCTGCTGAACTCAGTCCTCTGCTGTGTTAGTCAATGCAGAGTAGGTGTACATCACAGACAGGACTTGTCTGTGACTGTCTATGCCACATACCCTCCATGTGCCTCAAAAAGCTTCCTGGCACAGCCTAAGGGCCATATGGGCTATTTATACAGTCACAGAGTACTGTCCTGGATCCAAGAGATACAGCGGCATCAGGTAATCACAAAAGCAGATCACACTTCATTGCACAGAGCAGAAAGAGCATCAGAATCTCTCCCCAAATCTGTCCTGAAGGGAGAACTGTTTTCTGAACCCAGCCTAAAGTTTGATATTAGGTCTTACTGTGTTATGCCAGAGGCATCCACATCCACTGGAAGGCTCATGCCATAGAAGTCTTCTCATAACTGTGGAGTGATGTTGTGGAATGGTAACATTCTTCACATCTCTCTTTCAAAATAGTATTTAAACAACACACAGATTGGAGTGAATTTGTAAATAAACCATGAAATAGTTCATGAGCTAACAATTCACGCTTTCTTGAACATAATACAATGACAGTTTTTGCCTTTGGTGTACAAAAAGGATTGTGAAGAGACAACAGACCATAAATGCAGCGTAACTAAAAGCATCTCACTCGTGCTCACATTTGCCTGAGCTTGCTTCTTCTAGAGATCTGAACAGTTAACTTACTTCTTGTCCTCACAAGTATTTGGGCACATCATTCCCATGACTACCTGTCCCGGGGAAATAAACAGTGCCTTGAGTACCTCCTTCAAAGCATACTAGAGAACACTTGTGTTTTATGCAAGCAGTCATGAAGGACTCCCCGGGCTGACAGGGCAGGAACCACAACTGACTATGCCACAAGATGTTTCTCCTGTGAAGAACCACGTAATTTCATTTTCCTACCCGAGATCTCAGCTGAGACACCACCCAAGTGAGGGCTCGTTCCTCTCCCTTTGCCCGTAAATAAGACGCAGAGCTCATATATTGCTTTAAGAGAGGTTCTCTCTGTTCGACAAGAGCGTGAGCCACTGAGCAGCAGCAGGAGGAAGAGCAGCGGAGCAGCAGCAGCAGCAGGACAGGGGCCCTGCGGAGGGACAGTGCCTACCCTGCAGTGGCACCTGGTGGCCCCGCAGGACACCTACACCAGCAGCACGGGAGAGCGCTCCTCGCAGCCGGGATCTGCCGCAGTATTTTTGGCTGCTCGGGTAGCCGGGGGAAGGCGGGGCAGCGGGGAATGGGTGCTGTTGAATATTGATATTGATTCTGAGGATGCGGTTGGCTGAGGCGTCATGGACGTGAATTCGGGCTAATCGACACAGGATGTACTGACCCTGAAATGGCATCCGCAGGGCTGAGTCAGTCCCGGCATCTCTCAAGGTTATCTCGCCCCATCTGCTGCTGCGTGTCTGGGACAACTTTACAGTGTCCTGCTGCTGAATGAGACATTGGGATGTCGATGCACAGTACAGCATTTTGGGTACCCGCAGCAGTCCCTAATACCTGTGCAGACCAAAGGACTGACCCATCTCCCCACATTAGGCCGTCTCCACCCATCCATACTGGATATCCTTCATGCACCATTGTTGCCATCCAGCTCATGTCAGGGCAGACCTCTGAGGACAGCAAGACATATCAGGGGACACACCTGCAGCTGAAATCTAATGTTCAGTCTCTTTACAGGACTCAAAACTGGACTTTTAAAGTGGCAGAGTATTCAGACAATTCCAGGTGTTTAAAAATAGACGTCTCCAGCAAAGGATACTCCAGCAGAACAACTGTCTGAGTCTGCAAAGAGACTGGAAAGAAATGCTGACAAGGATTTCTGGCACCTTAGCAGTACATTCGGTCACAGACAGAGAAAAAGCAATCAGGAAGCTGAGTGCTTCCATAGAAAAGAGAAACCTCTCTCTGATGGCTTTTGCTCAGAGTACAGGTAGGAGTATTTTCAAATAGCAGCTTGTGAAAAGGTATGGAGAAGGCACAGTACAGCCTCTGGCTGCTCTCCATTGATGCTGGAGTGTACTTCAAAGGCAAAATACAGCCTAGAAGAATGAAGCGACAAGGAGTCACACACAAACCTTAGTCAGGATTTAGAGAGTTGTATCTGATTCTCCACAGATAGAAACATTTCTATAGTCTTGCAGCTTTCAATAGCACCTAAATCACTGCTGCTGCTGCTCCTGTAGTGCTTACCTGCATCTCCTGAGTTGGTTTCTGGCCCTGAAAACTAATTTTTTGCTCTAGAGCCCTAATGTCAGGTTGGAGGCATGCCTTTTGCACAGGTGGGAAAGAGGATGCTGGAACTGCTGCAGCATGCGGTCATAGATACACTCCAGTAACCCCCACTTGGTAAGACTGGGTGGCTCTGTAGTCACCACCATTCTCCCATGATGCCACCCAGCATCTGCATTATCTAGTCTTCTCTGTCCTGGAGCTCTCACCACGTCCCACACTGTGGGCTGGTGTTTCAGGAGTTAAGCCTTTACCATGTGTTTACATTTTTACTATACGGATGACGTGCAGCAACTCCTGAGTAGCATTACATTACATTACTCTTAGTGCAAACCCCTTTGCAATGCCCTAGCAGTACAAAGAGGATCCAGAGACTCATGTTTCCTTCATGGTTGGTTCTCTGTCACCAAGTTATTGCACAAATTTGCTTTTGGATGAAGCTTTAATCAGTTTTCAGTAGCAACTCTAGAGCAGATGTCACAACCCAGGTCACAACAGCAAAACTAATTTTTGTATTTGTGTGAATTAAGTAACACTATGACCAGAGGGGTGGATAGTGTGTATACAGTCTCCTGCTCAGTGTGGGGATGGGGTAGCAGAAATTTCTGAAACATTAATCTTAAAGAAATTAGGATTTTAGTTAGAAGTTAAAAGTTAAAAGAAACTAGGCTTGAGATAGTTACCTGAAACTTAAATAATTGATTGCCTGTCAATTTATGTTTGCTTAGCTGTG
>PYHW01010435.1:1886697-1943834 GCA_013186435.1 Turdus rufiventris
CACCGGACTATAAGGCGCACTTCCGGGTTTGGGGAAAAATTTTAGTCAAAAGGGTGCGCCTTATAGTCGTGAAATTACTGTAATTTGGCATGCGTGTTTAGTTTTGGTATGAAATGGAGAAAGCAAAATGAACTGAGTTTCATGGACTTGATGGTGCCCCAACTTAATGTTTCAGGGGAAAAATCGTGGGTTTAAAAAGACCAGTTACACAAATGTTTTCGATTCTACTTTTCCTGGCAACCTTAAGAAATCTTCAGGTCCATTTTTTCCTGCAGAATATGTGTAATTATTTAATATATATTAAACAAGATTGAATTCAGGACATTTGATCGATCAGATGCAAAATAATGTCTCTACACCCCATCTTCTTCCAAGGCCAGAGAGTAAGGAGATCAGCAAATGTCTGTAGTTTTTAATAATTTATACATTAACCCTAAGTTTAGAAGACTAACTTTAAAAACAAGGTCTGTATATGAGGCTTTAATAGCTGTGGTTTAAAAATTCTTAGGGGGAATGTCAGCCAGCAGTACACAGTAGCATATGTCCATACCACCCTACCCTACCTAGCCTTCCATCCCTTGCATGCTGCAGAAAGTGCACCTGAGAAGGGTAGCTCACAAGCTCTCTCTTTAATTACAGAGCCTAGCTTTAGCCCTGATCTGGTTTGTGAACAGTCCTCACAGAGCTGTGCAGCATGGCACTACAGTGTCAGTCATATGAGACCTCCCCACCATCACCTCATGCATACACAGCAGTGACACACTTTCCACAGAAGCACACTGCCACCCTCGTTGTATTTCATGTCAGGCTGATGCCGTGCTGCTGACTAAACAGAGCATCACGTGCTCTGCAAATGTGCACTACCAGCATCTAGATCTTTGCTATTCTTGAATGCCTGCCACAAGCAAGCATTCGGCTTTGTTTGTCTGTAAATGCTGCATGAGGGACAAAAGCTGGGATTTGACCTCTGAAGGCCACAACACACAGTTGTGTGCCCACGGCATAGCATCAAGGTTTGTCTTGCTCTGAAATGAACATAGTTAAAGTCCTCCTCATGTTTTTTAATCACTTCTTCAGTCTTCAGCTTGCTGTTCATTTTCTCGAGTAAATACTCCATTATGCCTTTCCTTTAATGTATTCCAAGCACACCAATCCTGTAGGATCTGCTGTGTTAACACTCCCACCCCACAAGGCCCTTCCAAAGTGTTAAGGAGATTTTTGAAAAGCCAACAAAATGCAAAATTGAACCAATACAGGAAAAGCAGGTCAAGTGACCAGAGTTCAGAGGAATAAAGAAATTATAAACCTCAATTCTGTGCATACTTGGGATCAAAGCAGTGTGGCAAGAGTGCCCCAGCACTGGAGTGCATGGAGGGCATGGAGGAGGCAGAGCACTGTAGGCAATGGACAGCTCAGCTGCACAGCACTCTGCCATGAGACAGAGCACTGTTAAGAGATCATGGCTAATGGCCAGGGAGTGGCCAAACACAAGGGGTCATATAGGGGCATCTACTGTGGACAACCTGAACAACAGGTGAAGGAACTCCTAGGAAATTGGAAGAAGCTTCACAAATGGCTGAGCCAGGTGTTCCAAGGGACATTCCCCACTAGCCGGAGCTTCTGGAAGGGCCCTGTGCTGGGGAACAAAAAATCCACAGGGAGCCAAATGGGCAGTATCTCCACTGGGGTGCACCGCAGGCAGGACACACAGGGCAGGGGTGTAGTGGAGGGCAGGTTCAGTGACAGCCCAGGAATCGCCCAGCAGGTCCACAGGAACGAAACAGATGAAGATTGAGACAGAAGAACTCGGAACAGGCACAGGCATGGCACAGTACAGCCCGCACAGGGACTTGGGACCTCAAAAGGTATGATGGGGAGGGCCCAGGTGAAGCTTCTCCCTGCTTCCTCTCACACTCACCTTACCTGTTTCCCTGCAGCCTGATTCCAGATACCACTGCACCAATGCAGAGTTTGCCTCGAGCACAGGCAGCCACAACCCAAGAAAAACAAATTTGAGGTTCAGGCCTCCAACACAGTGAAAATGGAGAAATGTGAGCAGATGTTTGCAGTGAAAAAACATGTTTTGTTTCCCTATACAACCAGATGTCATGAGGACATGAGATACAGATATGCCAAGAGGGAGCTGGTAGAAGGCAGAAGCTGGATGTAGAGTGAACAAGAAAGAGTAGTAGGAAGGTTAAAAGCAACCTCAACTCGCATTTATCTGTATCCCCATCCTCATCTTTAAGGCTGACATCCAGGGTCACCTCTTTCCCCAGACTTTCCCAGTCCCACCCAGGAGATGCTGCAGATTTCTGTGACACCTCCAAGTTGAACACAAGCATCTTCTGAAGGGGCACTCTGGTCTTGAAGTTTTGTACTTCAAATGCAAAGGTCACTGCGGGCTCAGAGGCCACAAATACTTATGACTCCAAGGGTACCTGATGGGTATGGGTTCAGTGGAATAAAGGCAAACTCACTAGGAACTGTCTTTGTTCCTTATATTCCAGAAAGAAAATCAGGTCATCTTGTTACCACCATGTAAGAGGCTAGGAAGCATGCGCTCTTTCATCCAGAATCAGCTCTTGTTTTTGGAAGTACAGAGTTTTTCTCAACTGCTCTGCTATTTTCTTTCTAGGGCAAAAAGAATCAGAAAAAAGAAAGGACTCTACCATCTGTGTCTGTCAAACTGGATCCCTCTGCTGGCTAGAATTACAAACCTGTATATGGCAGGAAGGCTAGCAAATCTGCTAAAAAAAAAAAATTCTGCTTATTCCTTTTCAGAGCAGTAGAGGGAGAGAAGAGACCAACCTAGAATTCATGATGGTCAGTCTTTCTTACTCTTGATTAGCCTGCACAAATTCTTGCCACGAATCTCCCACAGTGATGTTCACAAACTCTCCAACCAGCACAGGAGAAAAGATTCTAGAAGGTGATTAAAAAATGAAGAAGCCAAAGGGAGATTGCTCTGAACTAAAGATTGCTCTGTACTTTGAGACGACTGATAATTAAAACACAGTACACCTCTAGGCAACTGCTCTGGAGACTCATCTTTCTACTGTGTACAGCAGTGGATGAACATGTTACCTCTTCTGAAACGCAGGATGCTGACCACTTGAAATATCAGAACATGGGTTGCAATCCTTCTTTCTCTCACACTCCACCAAATTAAAATGAAGGATAATGAAATACTAAAAACTGAGAAAAATATATCTTATATCTTTGGATAATATCTATCTACCAGACTGCTCAAGATGGTCAGGATCTGACAGATTCCACCAAAGGAAAAAATACCCAGTTATGCAGCTCCTGAGGTCTTTAAACAACATGGCTTCAGAATTTTGGCCAAGAGGACAGCAGAACATCACAAAACAAAAACAGTAACAACAATAACAAAAAAAAGTAGTTAGTCCTTCATGTTTCTTTATCATTCTGGGAGGTGAAACAGAGATTCATGGCAACAGTTGGGCATTCAGAAGTTTCCTTTGCAAATGTTTTGGGGTTTATGTCCAGCTTTCAGTCCTGGTCTAGGGAAGCCTGTAAGTCCAGTGTTAATGTCACTCTCCTGAAGACCCTCACTTGTGGAGCCTAGTCATCATTTGCACTGCACACCACTGTCTAAGTGTTTCAGGTATGTCCAACAGATGCTGTGTGTCACCAGAAAAACATTAGTGGTGAGAAATTTCAGTTGGAATATTTTGCTTAATCAAATACTAATAACCAGTATTCTGTTGTTCATGGCCACAAAACTCATCTTTCCTTTGAAAATAATTAAAAATTCCCCTGCTATTTGTTGAGGAAATTTCTGATGAGGAAACTTTCCCCAGGGAAAAAGTAAAAACAGGATTTATTGGTGTAAATGCGATTCACGTCCTTCTCCACCACCACTATTTGGCTACCCCTTCATAAAACAGCCAGGTGTTTGACAGAAATTTTAAAAATAGCCTGTGCAAGGAACAGTTCCATGGAAATTATCACACAGGTGAAAATCTGTCTTTCCAGCAATGTGAAGAACCCTGGATTAGTAATACCTGTGTCATCATACGTGAGTGTCACTCATTTGAATGGCTCCATACACTTACTGCCATTTTGCAGATCCTTTTCACAGAATTGTGAAAGCTGACTCCTCCACAGATTGAGGTTAAAATAATTTGGGAAGAAAACTGCAAACTAAATACCAGGCAAAGGTGTGTCTTTTGGCAAGTGAGGACTAAGATCAAGTTTTATTCTTTGTCAGATTAAGTAATTTGAAGTTTTGTGTGTTAAAACAGGAAGGCTGCCTACTTCTCCTTGGGCCTACTGAAGACTTCAGCACCAATGGTTTCTGTATTATCCCTGCCCTTTTAATCATATAATTTCATGTTTATACATGAAAAAAAACCTATCATCACAATACAAAGACATCATCAGAAAGACAAGAAGGTAAGTCAGATTGAAGCCAACCCTATTTCTGGGGAATAGAGATACTCATGTGCTCTGCTTATTTTTAGCAAAAGATGGTGGGTAAATCTGAGCCAGCACGTTTTTCACTCAATCTGTCCCCGGACACTAACAGATGGTGCTACCTCATGCCAAACACTAATGTACGTTACATTGGCACTCAGTGTCAGGACACAAAGCCCGCCAAGTCCCTGCTTAAATCTGCTGATGCCAGGAAATTTGATAATAAACAGCTAGCTAGGGACAGAGTCCCAAGTTTTAGTCTACCTCCAAAGCAGCACAAAAGCTGTACCTATGCAATGGTGACAGCTGCTTTGCACCTTGTGGCTATCAGTATAGCAAAGGAGGGTCCTGGACTGGGGAAAAAGGGGTCTTGAGACCAGGCAGGTATGTATCTAAAGATGGAGGGAGAGCCATCTGCTTCTGGGTAATTAGCTGTGTGCTGAAATCTGGGCTTTATGAATTCTGACAACCAGGGTCTTAATGTTCAAACATTGAACAAATGACAATTAATATAAATCATTCTAAATAGAAATATATGCATATATATGTGCATATATTACCTAGCAGAATGATTTTACTGTTTAGCATTTCTTAGTGCCCCTTGAGCACTAACATACTAAATTCAGTCTCACAGGTCTACTTCCCATAGTTACTAATACTAAATGATAAGGTCACCTGTAAAAGAAAATTCCACAGAACTCCTCCTAGGAGGTCACTCTGTTTTACAGGTCCATTGCGTTTATTCTTTGAACACAAGCATCCAAAATTCTTCAGCTGTAAAATTCTTGTTTCTTTCCACCAGGTGTCTCAGTGCCAAGGCTTCTTTCTTGGATTGCTCAAAGCTTGGTATCCACATCTTTTGGAGAGAAATCCAGCCAGGGTTTGAGGATGAGAACCAGAATGCCTCTGGTTTGGGGCAGCTCAGATGATTAACCTGAGCCTTCCACCTCTGGGGCAGCCATCCCTGGCAATGAAGACAAATAAAAGGGGTTATTCAGAGATCCAAGCAAACAGAGAAGAAAAGTGCTACACCATTAGTAAACTGTGAAATCATGTCAGTTATACTTTGCTTTGCATTGCAGGCTCTACCCATGTCTCTGTGGAAGGTCTTCCCTAAGTGTCTGGGACAAAATCACTCATGCTGACAAGTTATGCTGAGTCTCAGATAAGGTTTGGCTACAAATGAGCAGCACCAGCCCACACAAAATGAAATTACAAGGCAAGGAGTTATATTCTCATCATTATATTCTGTTTTCATCTTAAATATGCACATACTAACTAATTATTTTTCTAAGTGAAAAAAAAAAGCCACTAATCTGGCCAGCAAAGTAAACTGGTCTTCATAATTTTATTGACTAGAGAGCCACAAAAGCACAGGAAAGGAATATCTGTATCTATCTGTTCTCTACCTTTCCATGGCTGAATTCCTAACTCAAAGGGAGGACTTATGTCCATATTTGTACTGGTCTCAAACAGCAAAGTCTGGTTAAGTATAATGCTTAACAGTTTGTAATTCTCATCACTTCAGCTCACCTTAACTTCAAAAGTTTTCTCCATCTCCCTTCTACTGGTTGACCATTTAATGTACAGTAAATTCACGACCATAAGGCGCACCTGACTATAAGGCGCACCTGCCGGGAGTCAGCAAAACTCACAACATTGTAGATCAGATAAGGCGCACCCGTCTATAGGGTGCACTTTTTTTTTGCAGCGAGGCTCCGCCCCCAGCTCTTCCTGCGAGGTTGCTAGCCGAGGCCACGCCCCCAGCCGGCAGCCATTGGCCCCCGGGCCCGCCAGGACCCAACAGGGGTGGTGCCGCAGGCCCCCAGGCCTGCCTCCATCCAGCAGCCATGGGTCCTCGAGCCCGCATGGCCTGGGAGCGGGGCCTGCTGCGGGCCCCCGGGCTTCCCTCCACCCGGCAGCCACGGGCCCCCGAGCCCGCATGGACCTGGGAGAGGGGGGTGCCGCGGGCCCCCGAGCCCGCATACACCTGGGAGAGGGGGGTGCCGCGGGTGCCCAGGCCCGCCCAGACCCGGGAGGAGCAGTGCCGCGGGTACCCGGCCTCATCTCCACTCGGCAGCCATTGGCCCTCCCAGACCTGACAGGGGTGGTGCCATGGCTTCCCAGGGCCCGCCTTCACCCGGCTGCCACGGCACTGCTGGCCCCCCACCACGGCTCACGGCTCGCACTTCCGGGGTGGCAAATGTTGCAACTTTGTACTTCATATAAGGCACACCGGACTATAAGGCGCGCTTCCGCGTTTGGGGGGAAATTTTACTCAAAAGGGTGCGCCTTATAGTCATGAAATTACTGTATTGCTCAGACGGTGATCTGCTAAAATACGGTTTCTCACACACAAACTGGCTTAAAAATTGTTTCAGTGTTTAGTCAACAAATGTAGCTGAAGAAAATGGCATGTTGTCACTACAGGTTTGAATGTACCCACATACATATACAGAAATCAAGACAGATCAGAAGACAGGGATCTCTAGTTCAGTTCTTATTCCAAAACAGGCACAATCATATCTAACTGCCTTGGGCAAAATTGAGTTCAGTCTTAAAAGACTTCCAAGGACAGAGAACAAACTTTCTGGGCAACCTCTTTCCAAATGTTCCAGGTCATCTGAAGAAGGTCAGCGTGTTAGGCTATTTGTACAACATGAAAAACATCTCCTCTCTGAACAATTCAAGCCCTTAGCTGAAAATGACCACCAGCTCAGTGGTCAATGTCATGTGCTCACACACTGCACTGCAGCACTAAGAGGAATGTAAGTTCTGGTTGTGCACCTGCACCTTCTGCCAGCACCTGTTTACATGACAATGCACAACTCAATGGCACTGGAATAGCGTGGCTGTCAGCTAGCTGGAAATCTGGTAACCAAACTTCCTGGGACAAACCTGACCCTAGTGCCATTTTAAAGCCTCTCTGAGACACAAACACAAATTCACACATACCTTTTCCTTCCGTCTGATGTTTTCCCACACTCTGTTACAAACCATGCACTCAAAGGTGTCAATGTAATTGTCCTGGGTGATATCTTGCACTCCCCACTTGCGTTCCTTCATTGCTCTAAGCAGTCTTGGGTTGGAAATGTCCCCTTTCAGCTTCCATTGTAGGTAGGACTCATATTCTTCATCATTTGTATCCAGTGTTTTGATATAGTGGGCCAGATCCCGAGGGTGTGAAAAACTGGATACCAGGATTGCACTCTTGTTACTAGGGAGCCAGTCTACAATGCTGGGAGACCCAAAGTACACTGGCACCACTCCCAACTTCAGTGGTCGCCAGAGTTTTTCAGTGATGTAATCGTCACAAACAGCATTTTCAAAAGCAAGAATGAACTTGTACTGTGCCAGTATTTTTAAAAAGTTTCCATCATCCATGGCAGCAGAATTTCTGAGATGCTGAGGAAGGTCTCTATTATGTAAACACTCCCCATATGAGTCTACTTCAATGTGGCACATCAGCTCACGCACATAGCTGTCCCGGTCAGAAGGGGGGTTGCAGTCAGACTGCACGTACACAAGTGGTGCAAGCCTTTTCCTCATGCTGTTTTTCATCTGCACTGGGATCATGAACCTCAATGACTTCAGGACCTCTACACCCTCAAGGTACTGAGTGGTGAGTGGCAGGTGAGAGTGGCGGCTAAATGTCGCAGTGTGGTTGAACAAAGTGATGGTTGCTTCGTGGAAGAGTTTGTAGTTGTTTTTTGGTGACTCTTCATGGAAAAGGGCCCAGTCATGATATTCTTTACGAGGGAGAGGTAAACTGTCTATACTGAAGTCAGTACCTAGACAAAAGCAAAGAGTGTTCATCCTGCTCTTATCTGTCATGTGACACTAACCAGAATGACACAGAAGTCTAGTTTTAATTTAGTATCAGCGCTACAACCATCACATTTCTGACACTGTAAGGCAGTTATTTCAAAGAACATAATTAATGCAAAGGCACAAGAGCATAATGACAGATAAAACTGAATTTCACAGCAAAAGAATTCAGAAAAGTGGGATTAGTAGTTAATATTAGAAGTGGTTTCCTTTCATGTCACATTAGTTTAAAGGCTTCTCATTTCAAAGGATCACTAGGACTTTCATATTTTAATGCACTGAAATGAGACTAGTAAGATGGTTAATAATTCCCTGGTTCTCTAAATAGGGAAACAGATGGTATTTCCTCTGTGATGTGAGGAAAATTGTTACTGCAGAACTCAATTAGGTTCTAGTAATAAAACAACCAAAACGATGCTGAAATCCTGGGCAGGATTAAGGAGAAAAAAAAAAGAATTACTTCAAGTCTTGAAAAGACACTGTACTGTAGAGACTTAGGAAGCCAAACTGTTAACTTTTCAAAGAGAAAATTAAGAGGTGATGTATCACAGCAATCTACCAAATACATAAAAGTAGTTTCTGGCAGAAGACAGCTCCTCAAAGCAATGCCAATAGTTGAAGAAGAATCATTTCTAAACTCTAGAAACAGTCAACTGCAGAAACTGGGAAAACTGTGGCAGAAGACTTAGGATAAACCCAGATGACTTCTCAAAGGCTGGTCTGTAAGTTAAAAGCACTTGCTCTCCCATCACTACTACTGCAGTACACCCTTACAACCAGCCTTACTGCAGATTAAATGCAAACTTGCCCCACTTTTGTCAAGGTACTTCCTCACTGTCTTAGAATCGTACCTGTTTTCTACTTAAGTAAAGGCACTGAACATACAAAACTTTCAACCTATATTGTCTAGCAAGAGAGGTTCAAAAACTGAAACTTAACACTGAAGAGCTAGTTTAGAAAACATCACAAACTCTTATCTTCGGGAAAACTACCATCTGTGGCAACCTAACCTTTGTGTAGGTAGCTAACTTCATGGTTGATTGCATCTAGGACAATTGGGAATATAACGTCTTAAACAAGCTGTGTTCAAAACAACTAAGGAGGATGGCCCGTAAGCAGCAGAGGCAGGATAATGCTCTCTCCATGCCAACTTCCCTCTTTCACCCTAAGACAGAGATGCACAGTCTCAAGAAGCTGGGTCAAACAGTGGCCATACCTCTACAGAAAGCCATGGACCACAACCAACCACAAAGCACCAAAAAACTCTTACTAGGAACTCTCCATCTGAAGACTGCACATGCCCCATACTGTTGTATCAGACACAAAACATTCCCACACTGGGAAGGGATCTAGATGTTCCCATGCCAATTTAAATGTACATAACCCAGCACATTCTTTGTTTTGCAGCCCCCTACCCCTAATGAATGAAGACTGCAACCATTACTCCTATCATGGACATGAAAATTGCAATAATCAAGAATCATCACTGGATCCTTCAAAGGTGGTATTTTTCCTCTTCATATCTACTTCCTTTCTCCTCTTTCTCTCTTTCTTTTCCTTACACATTTTGTTCATGAGATTTTTATACTTTTATATAAAAGAATCAGAAGAGCCACATACCTCCTTTCCACTGCAACTAAATTGTTTTGAAATAAATCTGGCTGATATATACACATACCTGTCACACAGAGTTGTTTCAGTCTAGTTCACCCAAGGGATCTAATAACAGGAACCTCAGTTACCACCCCTCAGACGTGGTTCGTAACATCATCTCACTCATATTTATAACTTTTCACTCTCCATACTTCTCCTGACCTCAAACTACTGATAGCAAAAAGAAGGGGGTGCTAGGAGAAGTCTTACACAGAATACTTATCCAAAAACTAAGATATAAAGATTTTTTAAAATGGCCAGTGGTCCTTGCAGCTGTATGAGCCTGCCAAAATGACTCCAAGGACCACCTTATAAAACTAAAATGAGACTTCATTGCTGCAGCAGAGACGGAAGTTAGCTGTCAGTAATACAAAAACCTCCTGTACAGCAAGATCTTTCAGGAGCATCAGGTAGGGTTTTTTTAAGGCCACTAAACATCAACCTTCTGTCTTCTACTCAGGTCCTAAGTCCTTAGCACTACAAAGATGAAAGGCTGTGCCACTCAATGAAAAACGCTATTTCCTTCTTCTGTCTTCTTTTTGACATGTTATCTTGTTTTTGATGTGTTATTTTGTGACAGAAGAAGATGATGAAAACTGAAAGTGAATCAAATTTTCATGGAGAAATTCATAAAGCCTATCTGGCTTTGAAAAAAATTGTTCTAAGTGATGCCAAGATGAGAAGTAATTGTGCACACCTACAATAATGAAATGCTGTGGATCGAAATCACAGCACTGAAGCTCAGTCTCTTACAAGGGTGCTCCCTCCTTCAGGCAGTATTGCAGGGAAAAGGGGGTGGAAACAGAGGCAAGAATGAGTGAAAGACAAAAAGGAACACATAAAACTTACCAAACTAGGAGACAGTGAAGTCAGGCAAAGAGAAACTTAAGGAAAAATCCACTATAAAATCACAGTCTCAGAATCCTTTAGGTTGGAAAAGACTTCCAAGATCATAAGTCCAACCTTTGACCAAGCACCACTTTGTCAACTAGACCATGGCACTTAATACCATGACCAGTTGTTTCTTGAACAACCCCAGGGATGGTGACTCCATTATCACCCTGGGCAAACCATTCCAATGTTTAACAACCCTTTCCATGAAAAAATCTCTCCTGATGTCCAAACAGAACCTTCCCTGGTCCAGCTTGAGGCTTTGTCCTCTCATCCTGCCACTGTTTGCATGAGAGAAGGTGCCAAGCCTCACCTGGCTACATCGGCTTGTCAGGGAGTTGTAGGCAGTGGTAAGGTCACCCCTGAGCCTCCTTTTCTCCAGGCTGAACAACCCCAGCTCCCTCAGCCACTCCTCACTGGACTTCTTCTCCAGACCCTTCACCAGTTTTGATGCCCCTCTCCAGACATGCTCTAGCGCCTCAATGTCTTTCTTGAAATAAGAGGCCCGCAGTACAGAACAGAGCACATCAGAAAGACTGAATTTAATACAACACTTAATCAATCTCAGCCCAACAAGAAGACAAAAAGGATTAAAGGTAAGATAGCATCAGTATACTCCCTACCCCATGAGATGAAGGAAATAAAGAAGTATATGATCGAATTTAAAAAAGCACCACAAGACTAGAATTATGAGCAATCTCACTTCCTAAGTGTTAATTTGGAAATCTTAGATATGCAGAAGAAAAAGATAGATGTTGCTAGGAGAAGTTATGCATTTTAGAAGACAGTTTTCATTCCAAAGTCATACTCCAAGGACTCAGTGCTCCAGTACAGAACAGCTGGACATCCTCCTCTCTTAGAAACAATACCCCTGAGGCTCTGACAGATCCAGCTCATGCTGACTCAGTAATATTGGCAGCTCATGCTAAATACTACACTCTATGAATTATGTTACACTGAAAAAGGTGGAGTTGGAGCTCTCTCCCAAAAGCAGAGGCAAAGTCTAGCAAGGGGATGCCACATCTCATTTTGAAACAGAAGGTGGTGACACTTGACAAAGTTATCAGCTACATTGAGGGGCTACCCAGGCCAGGACAGTGATTTGGGACACGCTGCAGAAAAACTGGTGTTTCTAACAAAGCAGTTGTGCTGGAAAAGATCTACACCCTGTATTTTTGCACAGTACTTTTCTTTATCTTTGGATCATTTTTTTCTTGACCAGCTTACTGACCACATGCTGGGGAAATTACTGCATTTTCTTAGGAAGGTGACACTGTGCTCTGATCCAGCGTTAGCACAGAAATTCAGATATTCAAGTTTTCACTCAGCACACTCTTTAGAGGGAAAATCTGTAAAAGTAAAATACAGTAATTTCACGACCATAAGGTGCACCGGACTATAAGGCACACCCCCGGGAGACAGCAACATTTTGCAACTTTGTAGATCATATAAGGTGCACTGGACTATAGGGCGCACTTTTTTTTTTGCAGCGAGGATCTGCCCCCAGCTCCTCCCGCACAGTTGCTGGCCGAGGCCCCGCCTCCATCCAGCAGCCCCGGCCCTGCCTCTAGCCAGGAGCCCCGGCCCCACAGCCCTGTGGGCGCCCAGCAGCCCCGGCCCCACAGGCAGCCAGTAGCTCCGGTCCCGCAGGCACCTGGAAGCCCCGGTCGCCCAGGCACCGGGAAGCCCCGGTCCCCCAGGCACCCAGCAGCCCCGGTCCCGCAGGCACCCAGCAGCCCCCATCCTGCAGGCACCTGGAAGCCCCCATCCTGCAAGCACCCAGCAGCCCGGTCCCGCAGGCACCCGGCAGCCCCGGTCCCCCAGGCACCTGGAAGCCCTGGTCCCGCAGGCACCCAGCAGCCCCAGTCCCGCAGGCAGCCAGTAGCCCTAGTCCTGCAGGCACCCAGCAGCCCCATCCCCACAGCCCCGCGGGTTCCTGGCAGTCCCGGCCCTGCAGGCACCCAGCAACCCCGTCCCCACAGTCCCGCCTCTACCCGTCAGCCGCAGCCCTGTGGCCCCGCCTCCACCCAGCAGTCATGGCCCTGCCGCCTCCCTCCACAGCTCGCAGCTCTCACTTCCAGGTTTGCAAATTTCTGAACTTTGTCCATCATATAAAGCGCACCGGACTATAAGGCGCACTTCCGGGTTCAGGGGAAAATTTTTGTCAAAAGGGTGCGCCTTATAGTAATGAAATTACTGTATATCTTTTTGCAGACTCGCAGCTCATGGCCCCATGGCAGCAGGGAGAGAGGGAGAGAAATAGAGAAAAACTCTCTCTGTTTTGGCCTTGTGAGATCATTTACTGTGGTTTAAAAATAAGTAACAATTTTGCATATTTTGACACTTGTCTTTACAAGTTTCATAGCCAGCATCACTAGAAATAGAAAAGAAAAAAAAACAGGGAGAGTCTTATTTCTGGTATAAATTTTTAAAAATATGAGAGCAAACTATGTCCTGAAGCCTGCTAAAAATGAAAAGTAACAATCCTTCTAATGCTGATAAAGACAAATGAAATTACTACCAGAGACCAAACCACCAGACTTTACAGCTTTCCTGTGATGCAATCCAGCTTCTTTGTCTTTAATTGGGTCAGCTTCTCATTCCTTTGCTGTTATTCCTTTGCTTTCATGCTTAACCACTATATTATCTGACAAAGCTGACCTACTTGGAGATCTAAAAAGATTAGTGATGAGAAGTTTTTTTTTCACTGCTAACAATCAAGCTTAAGGCCCTTCTTTCCTGTATTTAGTTCACCAGTATTCAGATTGAGCGAATGAGATTCAGTATCCTGATTTATTTTATTTCCAGACCAAAGATCTGAACACACCAGTCAGAGAAAAGCATTTGAATTCAGTTTTCCACATAAAACCCAGGTTTTCTTTCAAAAATAACTGTGTGGGGAAAAAAAAAACAAGTTGATGAAGTAATGCCTACTTTTAAATGATGCATCTTTCATGCTTTGTAGACTCACAGTGTATGTAATGGCAAGTCTCTGGCAGAGTCAGAGCAGCTCAGAAGGTTACACTAGCTGCTGCTCCCTGTATGGAATCAGTAAGTTTCTTTCACTACTTTCCATTTAGAGTCTGCTAGCAATTTCTTGGCACATGAGGCAAGGGAGTTGCAGTGTTACCAGAGAGCACATTATTTTTAGACAAAAGACTTGTAGCAAGTGCAACAAAGGCCTTGCAGAACCTCTGCTAGGGGTGACAAGCCAAAGACTGGAAAAAGTTGGCTTGATTTCAGACTGTCTTTAAATGCCTTGGAAATGACATGAAGTTGTCTTTTCTCCCATGAAAAGGGAGTACATGTGACTGGAAAGCAGCATGAGACAAGGCATCAGTCATACCACAGATGTGCATGGTCACTTTACTGAGTACTTTTACAGAGCACTCATAATGGTATTCAGCATGAGGCAAAGTTTAGGTCAATAAGCTGCCTAAATTTCCTGTTCTAAGTCACTGCCACCTAGAATATTTAATTTTTATAGGGAAATAACTAAGTTGGAGGAAAAACTACTTCTTTAAAAACAAATCGATTCTTACCGTAGAACAGAAATGCTCTTGTCATCTGATTGTGCTGGTAGGTCTTGTTTATAGTAAAGAAGCAGACGTCCTCTCCACACCGACTGAATCTCCCTGTCTCTCCAGTGAGAGGAGACCACCAGAGCAGGACAGGATAGTGATTTACATCAGACTCTGTCTTGAAGCTGCTGTGGAGTTCCTGCTTCTTAAACTGAAAAGCATGTCTCTCCCCAGGCTTTAATGCGCTGCTGTGTAAACTGGAGATTACTGACACCTTATTCTCTGAATTGCCCAGTTCGGTGATAACCTTCAGGGAAACAAACATCCATATCACTATGTGTCTCTGTCATTAGCCTGGACACCTGCTTGCAAGCCAGAATTTAAGTATCAAGCACTAAGTTGGTATGTTAAGTTTCTGTCAATCAAATTGGATGCATTTCACTGACTGCAGACATCAGATCATCTTATGTCAGAATAGCAAAAACTTTAATCTGAAATTGTAAGGAGAAGGCTGGAAATACATTTCTGTACTGAGATATGGCCACATCATGTGTGACTTATCAACACAACTTCTGATTATTCTTGGAAAATGCACAGGACAGAGAACAGCACTTCAGTAGCCAGGTTTCTACTGAAAATAAGCTGTTAACAAACCCATGAAGTTTTTTATGGGTCCAGGCTTGTACCCCAGCCTAATGATTTCAGCCACACGAAAAGAGAAGGCAATGCTGGATAGAGGCAACATGGCATGGTTATGTTGCAACACTCCTGAGAAACTCCTCTAGGAGCTGAGGATGAATAAAGAAAGGTATTCTCTTCCAGAATCAGCTATCACCACAAGGCCAACACTGCTAACAGAGTAACTCCTAGTGAAGCACAGACTAGTATGGAAAAGAGTCGCCTCTCTCAGCTGACAGAGCTGTGTCCTGCTTTGACAGCCATCTCGTATACACACCCCACCCCCTTGCCCCTGTACCTGGAGTGTGAGCACAAGGAAAAAGGCAGCTGCAAAGCAGAAGCAAGATGCCCAAAGTATCTTCCTCCTCATCCTAATCATGCTGCACTACCAGGCCCGCCAGAGCAGTTACATCTAGGCAATAGGAAGGTCAGCTTGTCCAAAGTCTTCACTCTTTGCTGCTGGGCCTTCCCACTTTATCCTTATTGCTCTTCATGGTGACAGCTGCTGAAAAAGAGAAGAGCATCATCACAGACAGCTCCTTCAAAGCTCAGTGGTTAGTTTCACGTCCACCTATAGCTTTCTGTGGGTCCCTGAGCCACATTTTCAGCCAGGTATCCAGAAAGCAGCCTGCACAAGACAGCACCCTTGTTCACAAAGCCCCACGCACCTACTCTCCCTGTAGTCATCCTGAACATCCTCTCATCCTTGTAGTCAGTGTAAGGAATGTTGATGGTACTGGCTCAGTACAGTGTGAGGAGGGCCACTGCTTTTATGAGTTTGAGATGCTAAGCTGTGCTGCTTTTCAACAGACTCACAAATAGGGAAGCAATGGAAGATTTCCTTCCCTAGGCAATCTCTGAAAATGGACCTGGAAAAGGCACATATCTATCCAGCCTTGGTCTTACTACACTTCAGTCTTCTGGGACTTCTCTTCACAAGCATGAAGAATGTCCATGGAATATTGGTCTGTGTCCAATGCATAGAGAAAATAACCAAACAATTCACAAACAAACCCTGTCCACACCTAAACCCAGTTAAATTTAACAAGTTCCTCTTTCCAAGTAATCTTACCTGTGCTGGTCTGCCTCTCTTCAAACAACTTTCCCTTACCCAAAGCTTTTTTTTAGCTTTCAGAGTACCCCACTGTTTCTTGCATGATGGATGTTTCTATACAAAAATTCCCAGCTTCTGGCAACAGGAGAAGTTATAAAATTCCAGCCACATCTTGAAAAATAAAAACAAAGAATGACAGAAAGATAAGACTGTACCACTCCACACAGAGAAGAAAAGTTTGAAAATGTGGGTGTTCTGAAACCTCAGAAAGCAGAAACACATGCACAAAGTATTTAATAAATTGCTATTTTAGAGCTCCTCTCTTCCAGAAATATGAGTATGAAATTTATGCTGGTGTTCCTGCCAGTTTTCTCCCATCTTAATCAAAATCACAAAGTTCGAAAGCTCTGACAAAGCTTTGGGTCCCAAACGTACAGCTGGCTGTAGTACTATCAGAGTGGTGCTGACAGCTAAAGGAAAAAAATTATCCTTTTTCTGCTCCCACTGACACATGAGTTCATCCCTTTCCCTCGAACATCAAAAAGGCCTCTTTAGCAAAAGCTGACATGAAACCCTGCTGTGCAATTCTGCTCTGCACAGGCCAGCTGCTTTTGAAGGTCTGTGTGGGTGTGAAACTGCGTGGCTGCCAGTTAAGCACTTCTCAGATCAGGCAGGATTTTCCATAAAGCCTCTGCACCTTCTGTGCCTCCTGCAGTACAGCCAAAAAGGGGCACCAGGAGGGGAAGGAGGTGAATTCTGCCTACTGCTGTGTTGGCACACCTAGAGCTGGACAGTATTTTTAACACTGTATCTTACCAGGCCAGTGCATGGCAAAAAGTGAGATTCTCATGATCCACTGAATACCTCCCTAACTCCTGTCCTGGTAAAAAAAGTAGTAGTAATCATCACATTTTTAGGTTCTAGAGGGGGAGCTGCCCACAGCATGGGTGTGCTGCACCTATTGACCTAGGGTATCACACTGAGCCGCGGCTTCATTTTCGCATCTGCAGTGCCCAACATGCAATACTTCTGCCCAGCTCTGCGGTGCGCACTTGCACTGGGCCGGGCAAGGCTCTGTCCCGCCCCGGCTCCACTGGCAAGGATGACCTCGCAACGCTTTCCCACCGCTGGCAGGCTGAGCGGAGGGCCTGAGGACTTGAGGCAAGGAGCATAAATCACCACCCCTGGCTGCCCCTGCGGGAGCAGTAGCTCCCTGAAAATCCTTTCAAACTTCCTGCCAGCTCTCCCCGCCGCCTCTCCTTCCAGTTCTGTGTCGCCGCAATTCTCTGGGCTCAGCATCCCAGTCAGGGGTTTTCTTGCTCTCCGAAAAGCTGCCCCTTCCCCTCCCGAGGCTCTGCGCATCCCGTAGCCCCGGCCCTGCTCCCGCCGTGGGTCGGGCATCCTGCGGCCGGGTGCCCGCCGCCGTACTCACCCCGAGAAAAACTCGCTCCCACCTCACCGCCGCCGTCCCCCTCTGGCCGGGTCTGAGGGGGTTTGGGGTGTTTTGCGGCTTTTTCTTAACTTTGCGTTAGTGCTGCCGCGGGAGCCCGGCGGGGTGGGGGCGGTGCGGTGCGCGCTCCCTCCGCCCAGCCGCGGGGCGGGGAAGGGTCGGCCCGGCCCGGCCCGGCTGCCCGAGGCCTGCACAGCCAAGGCGAGCGAGTGATCGCCGTGGGAGTGCCATGGCTTCCACGCCGCCGGACCGCTCTTCTGCAAACCCTCACTGCAAGACCTCACCCAATTCCCAAAAATAAATCCGCCCCCGAATCCTATAGCTGTTTGCATAATAGCGCGCTTTGCGGTTTTACGGGAGGCTTTTTACAGCAGCGCTGGTTGTATCTGGGTTGTTGCCCTGACGGAGACTTTACATTGACTGCATGAGGCCAGCGGGCAGTCAGAAAGAGAAATGCGTCACGGCAGCTGGGAAGCCCCGAGGAGCTGGGAGCGCTCGCCGAGGGAACGCATCCCTCGTCCCTCCGGCGGTATCCCGCAGCTGAGACCATGCCTTGCTTCCAGCCTTGCCGAGGCATTCCCTGCCGGGCCGTGTGTACAGGGAACCGTCCCGTCTGCCCGCTCGGGGCTTCCTGAGGCTGGGAAACACTTTGTGCACCTCTTGCTCTTTGCAGATGTTTACTCCAAAAGCTTGGTTCTGCTACCTCAGAGCAGAGACCATACTTAACCGCCTGATACAGACTTAGGAACCACCCATTCTTGTAGATTTAATTCGTACACATTTGTATTAACACAGAAATACCGAATACCTACACACTTCTCCATAGGTACTTAAACACTTGAAAGTGAGGTATCTGCTGTTTCTAACCCAGACACTGCAGGCAGGGTTGCAAGGGGCTGTTTACCTGAGGGAGTGGAAGAAGAAAGAATTCCAGAGGAGGCAGAGGGGACACCTGTGCCTCAACTGAAATGCATGACTAATGAAAACTGTAGAAATGCTATGACGCAGCTCATCTCCTTACTCTGGGTGTGTAATGCTGGCAGCCTTCCTGAGAGGAATCAGAAGGGTACCCAAGCAGGCAACCTGAATCCAGCCCTCTGCAGCACTGTCCATGACCCTTGCCATGCTGAGTTTGTCCCCTTCCCACTACAGCTATTCTTGCCAGTAGCCCCTTTCGAGCAACACCCACCTCTTATTGCACACGCTGCACCACAGAAATCAATTTCTCTCTGAACTACCAGTCTCCTCCTAAGATGAAAATTAATAACTAACACTACAATGCTGGGACATAAAGATTTACTTATGCTTCAGTCTTCGTTCATTGATTAATCCCAGCTCTTGTCCTATTTGTTGCTTCCTCACAAAAGTTTTAGCTGCTGGAGTAATATTTTTAAGTAGAAGCTTTCAGGCTAGGTTTTAATATTATCTTTGAAGTGTGTTTACAGATACTCAACCTGGAAACATGAAGGACCTCCACTCACTTTAAGTCATGAGGGATGCATCAAGAACCTCCAAGTATTATTTTGCAAAGCAGATTCATGCAAAAGCAGAATCCTGCTTTTGCAGGCCTAACTCAGAGTGCCTAGGGGCTGCAAGAACTAAAGTTAGCGTGGCACAATGAGTGTGTAGTTCATTAAATTAAATGAGTAGTTGGAAATAGATCAGAGACCTGGTATGGTTTATGGAAGGACTTCTTGTGATCCCACTGCGTTTGGATCTAGTCTGTGATTTTAAACTTAGTTACTTTCCTGGCTTTCATATTTCCTCAGTTGGCAGACTCCTAAATTTCCTTCATGAGAACAAAATGTAACTGTAAAATGCTTCAGCTTCCTTCAGCAGGCTTGACTTTTCTCAGTTACTGTTCCTTAAACCTTCAGAAGTAGTCCACAGCCACAATAACCCACAGTTTCAGACTAAAAATGGAGAAGTCCATCCTGAGGGCAGTCCTGAGGGATAGCTGTATGATCTGCTGCCCATCCCATGCCATAAGCAAGCTGCTCTTGAACCAGCTCGATCCAGTGACTGGCATTAGAGAGGCTCACTTTCATTTCTTGTCCTGTTGTGCCACTCTGAGGAACTAAGCTCTTATTACAGGATGTGGCCTGTCTGTAATCCATGTTAAATAGCTGGTAAAGATGATACCAGCATAAGCAATGGCGGGGCCAGATCACCACATAGGAATTCTGGATGAAAATTACCCAAAAAACCACAATTTTTGCTGAAATAGCAGAGCTAAAAAACCAGATTTCTTAAAGATCTGTGTCTCATGGTGCCCCCTGTCCACAGAGAGCTGTTGGTATCTAACAAACTCACAGTGCAACTTGTCTTTCCATGGGTCAGGAACAGCAGCTTTTCTTTCTGCTCGGTCTCTTACAAACAGCATTTACTGCATTTGAAGTTTCTCTCATTCGTATGTACACATTTCCTCTTATCTCTTTTTAATATACTTTGTTTCTTTTTATGCCTTTGTTCTTCCTCTCTTTCTTTATTATCCTGCATTTTAGAACATTTTTCTTTCACCTAGGTCCTGCTGGGTATCCTCTCTGTCCCTAGATATGCCCATTTCCTTTCTGTTGTATTCATAGTCCTGTTATTCCGAGTAGCCAGCCTTTCAGTAGATTTGTCTGGTTTTTATCCACCATTACATTGGTATAGTCTGTATTACTGCAATAAGGAAATCACAGAGTCCAAGTGACCTCCCAAAGCTGCTCAGTGATACAAGAACTACATGTGAGCTGATTCTTCCTTGTCCTGGATCTCGTGTCTTAATTTGCAGCTGTGCATTTATACTCCCTCTCTGTTGCTGTGGCACCATTCTTCTTTCCACAGAGTCATTGTAAAACACACAACTGCCCTTTCAACCTGAGCAGCACAAAATTAAAGACTTTAACCATTTCCCACCTCCCTGAGAATACAGTACAGACGCAGATATATGCACAGCCTTTGCTATGGCACATGCTCTGCCTATCTTTAATCCTCTCCATGATAATGCATCTCAAAATGCCAGATTACAAATCCTACACTGGATCAGTTGTTCTCTCACCACTGTTTTCAGTTCATCTACTTTATCCTGCTGACCATTACCACATCAGCGGATCGCAGAATCATTTAGGTTGGAAAAGGCCTCTGAGATCATCCTATGATCCGAGATCAACCTATGGCAGAACACCATCGTGTCAGCCAGCCCATTGCCCAGTCTACCCTGGGTAGTCCATTTCAATGTCTGATCACCTTTTCTGCGAAGAAATTCCTCCTGATGTCCACCCTCAACCTCTCCTGGTGCAGTTTGAGACTGTGTCTCTGGCTGCCTGGCAGAAGAGTCGATTCCCACCTCCTTTTAGGTAGTTGAGTGATACGATCACCCCTGAGCCTCCTTTTCTCCAGGCAAACCAACCCCAGCTCCTGCTAGGTCGGCTGCCTTATCCAATTTCACCCACTGTTTAGAAGCGGCTGTTTCAAAACCTTCTCCAGTTTCACCTGGAGTGGCCAGATATTCCTCTGCCTTGTCAGATCGTCCGAACCTAAGACGGCGCCACGAGCGTTTTCCCTCCCCTGTGTGAACTCTCCGTGAGGCGGGAGCGTCCCGGGCACCTTCCCGGCCCGAGCCGCCCGCGCCCCGCGCCCTCCGCGCCAGGGGCGGCGCCATGGAGCCGCGCGGCCGCTCCGCCCCCGCCTTGGTGTGCGGCGGGGCCCCGGAAGCGGCGGCGGAGCGATGGCGGCGGACGGGAGGGCGGCGGCGGCGGCGGAGCTGCAGGCGGAGGGGGACGCGGAGGGCGGCAGCAGCGAGCCAGAGGGTGGCTTCGGGCAGCTGCTGGAGGAGGAGGAGGACGGGGAAGATGCCGGCTACGTGCTGTACAGGTAGGGCGGCGGCGGCGCGGTCCCCCGGGGCCGGGCCGGACCCTCGCGTCACGTCACGGAGCGGGGGGCGCGGAGTGGCGGAGCTGGGGCCGGAGGAATGGGGAGCTTCTGGGAGGGGCAGGAACATCTTTCACTAGATCGGGTTGCTCTAGACTTATCCAACATGGTCTTGAATGCTGCCAGAGCTGATGCATGTACAGCTGGTGCATACACAGCTTCTCAGGCCAACCTGGTCCAGTGTCTCACCACCCGTACAGTCAAAGAATTTCTTCCTAATGTCTAACCTAAATTTCCCCTCTCTCAGTTTGTACCCGTTACTCCTTGTCCCATCATGACAGTTTCTGGCGGAAAATCCCTGTCCAGCTTCCCTGTAGGCCCCTTTAGATGTTGGAAGGCTTCTCTGAGGTCTCCACAAAGCCTTCTCTTGTCCAGGCTGGATAGCCTCAGCTTTCCCAGTTTGTCTTTGTAAGGGTGCTCCAGTCCTCTTTTCAGTGACTCTGCTCTGGACTTGCTCCAGCAGTTCCATGTCCTTCTTACGCTGGGGACACCTTCACCTATTTATGTGCCAGTTTGTGTTACAGACAATAATGTAGCTAAAATAGTAGGGACTGTTCAGAGCAAGGATGTGTTACTGGATGCAGGTTTGTGCGTGTCATGGTTTGCGTAGTATTTTGTGTTTTTCAGAAGCATTGAAAACACAAACCCATGTATTTACAGGGACAGGAAGGAATGGGCTGATATTGAACCTGTTCCTCAAAATGATGGGCCAAATCCTGTTGTTCAGATCATCTACAGTGACAAATGTGAGTATTAAATATATTCTACCCTTAACCATTGATGAAACAAGACTTCATGCTTTGGATAACATTTTCTAGAATGATATTGTGAAGGAATTAATTCAATTATGTTATGGTGCTTGTGTGTAGTGTTTTCACCAAGCATCTCTGAAGCGGAATCTTCACCAAAGATGTTAATAGCCAGGCTTCTCCTTTAAAATCCTATGGCTTAATAGGTAATACAGCACACAATATGGTTCATACCACAAAGGCATTTCCAGTCCACAAGTGTAAGCAAAAAGTGAAGCTTTTGCAGGTGGTGAAGTGGTCTGAGTAAGCAGCACAGACCATTTATGATTGTTTTGGCTGGTGTTATTCTGATGATGTGTTTCTAACATACTTGCACAGCTTTGTGTTGTGCTGATGTCATGCACAGGTCTCAGCTGAAAATGCTTGTCATATCAATAGGTATCTATCGTTTTACAGAGGTGTATTGCCAGCACAAAAAATAGGAAGCAAGTTCAAAGAGTCATTAATCTTACGCCCTATTCAGGTCATTGGCTAAGATGCTATTCTCTGTTCAGTCCGAGATGTCTATGATTATTTCCGAGCTGTTCTGCAGCGGGATGAGAGAAGCGAAAGAGCTTTCAAGTTAACAGCAGATGCCATTGAGTTAAATGCTGCAAACTACACAGTATGGTATGTAGTAATCTTGGGATTATTTCTGTGGTCATTTGACTGCATACCTTTTAAGTCTTTAATGTTTTGTTAGTTGAATCAGGGTATGCCTAGTTGAATTTACACAGAGGAGTAGTGTAGCTTTCCGGTGAGCTTCCAAAGAAAGCCTTTGTTCAGTATTTCCCATGTCTCATTTTGATTCAGTGATTTTCATTCATTTGGCTTTAAGGATATGATCAGTCAGGGTCGGGGTGAGCCACAAAAAGGACTTTCCTGTTTAAAATTTGGCCACTTACCTGATAATGTGCCCATGGCAAAATGCTGAAGATGGCCTCAATTGACTTCAAGAAGAGGCATAAAAAATGATGGTAAATAATTAGTGTATTTGCTAAATAGTGCATTTTAAAATATCTACCAGGTTACTGTATTACTCACTGTGTAGGTAGGTAATAAATAAACGGTGAATTTCTGATATTCAGAGTAGGGCCTTTTAACTCAAAAATGCTAACAAGTACCTCTTGTACATCTTCATTCCACTAATTTCCATAAAGTCAGAAAGTTTACATAATTTCAGGCACAGGAGTCTTAGTTTCTGTGACAGAAAACTAGCGTGGGTACAGGTTAATTTGAATGTGATTGTTACAACCTTAGATAGTGTACTGTTACAACCAGCCATATTCTTGTTCTCCACTGTTCTGTAATTGAATGCCCTTTAACATAACTAGTTATGTGGTTAAGGATTTTGCATTAATTTTAGCTTTTTGCACTGTTTTTAGCTGAATATAACTTACAAGAGCTGTGAAAAGAGATGATTCTGTGTTCTTCTCTGTGAATTTTAGGAAATTCCTTTTGCAGTGTTCAAATGCTTGACTTTTATATAGGCATTTCCGGAGAGTCCTCCTGCAATCTTTGGGAAAGGATCTGCATGAGGAACTTAAGTACATTACAGCTATCATTGAAGATCAGCCAAAGAACTACCAAGTCTGGTAAAATCATGCTTTCTTTTCTGTTCTTACTGTTTTTGCAGATAATGCTTGTTTTGTGAATTGTTTGGTTGTGGTGGAGGAGTTAAATGGAGTTGCATCATGTCAAAGCTTCTTTCAGATATTTGTTCTAAGCATATGATTATGATGTGCTAAGCAGGTCTTGTTTTCTTGTTAATTTCAATTTTTAGACTGCCAAAATAAGTCTGATAGGTAAAAAAAAAAAAAAAAGACTTGCGCATAGGCAACCAAGAAGACAAATAGAAATTAGTATTTTTTCTCTGATTGTGTTTTGGAGTTTGCCTGCCTGTTGTTTTTTTTCCCAAAATGAATATGAATAGGCAAAAGAGCAGTATTGTTATTGCTAGAGAAATTACATAGAACTAGAAAACTTTACTCTGTGGAAGGCTTTGACCGTGAGTGTGGAAGTATGTTGTTTTAGGTGACCATTGTCTGAAATGCGATGATTGGCCATTGCATTATGTGTGGTTAGAATTTTTTTTTATACTATAAATATGCATCATGTATTTCTCAGAGACAAGTGAAATGTTCTGGTATGTTTCATTTGAAATGTTTAGTGATGTTTTTTTCCAAAATGATGCACTTGCTATGAGCTGCTTTCATATAGACCACACACTCACAAAAAAAAATTTAGACTTTGTTCCTCTCATCATTAGGCATCACAGGCGGGTGCTGGTTGAGTGGCTGCAGGATCCATCCCGAGAGCTTGAGTTCATAGCTGACATTCTTAATCAAGATGCCAAAAATTACCATGCTTGGCAACACAGACAATGGGTTATTCAGGTATTGTATCCACAGAACTCTTGATTCTTTAAATAATCTGCAGTTTAAATGTATGGCAGTGGTTAGCTAAAATCTTGCTTTTAGGAAATGAGTTCAAAAAATTGGATTGTTGTCTACTTACTGTTGTGTGTGTGAATGTAATGATGAGCTAATACCATTGTGTAGCACTGAGTAGTGTAGCATGTTTCTAGTTCACCCACACTTGTTTTCCTTTGAACTTTCTATTGATTTCTTCAAAAAAGACTATCTGATGTTCAGGCAACTTAGGAACAAGAATGTATTTTAAAAACTTAAAATTTTTGATTGCAATACTCTCTCTTCCCTTTCTGTAGGAGTTCAAATTATGGGATAATGAACTGGACTACGTAGACCAGCTTTTGAGAGAAGATGTGAGAAACAACTCTGTTTGGAACCAACGGCACTTCGTTATTTTCAACACCACTGGCTATGATGACCCTGCAGTCATAGACAGAGAAGTCCGGTTAGTAGTGCTCTTCTGGGCACGTTAAAAAGTCTCCTTTACATGAAAGCGATGGAATACTTTCACAGTCCCTGTAAGCTTTGTTTCTGGATTTTTATTCACTTCTGGGACTAATGCATAGTTAGCAGATCAGGTGTTAGACTGAAGCAAGCTCTGGTTACCCTGGGCAAGCTATTATGAGTCTGTTTTCCTGACCTGTTTGTTGTGCAAACAAAACTAGGATTTATGGTGAACTATGGGACAAGCTGCAGAAAATCTGTGACACTGTTGTGCTGTTCATTAGTATTCCACTCCTAGAAAGTTTGAGAAGAGAGGCATTCCTCAGCTCTGGTGCCTAGAGCACCTCCCCCCTCTTCCTTCCTTACTGACCTTAGTGTATGCCTCACTGGTCCTCTTGAATTGTTCTCACTATGCTCTGGCCACAAATAAAACTGTACAACCACCTCTGTTTTTCTCTCTTAAATATGCTACCACAGAGGCCTTACCTCTAATTTCTAATAGGCCCAGCCTTGGCCAATGGAACGTACATTTTTGGAGCCACCAGGGACTAGCTCTCATGGACATTGGAAGAAGCTTCTGACAGCTTCTCCCAAAAGCCACCCTGGTAGTCCCCACCAACCCCCCTGCTACCAGAAAACAGACCATGCAAACCCAATACAGTAATATGGATATAGATTGTAGGAAAAGGAGTTGCCTTTTGTGAGGAATTTGATGCAGCTGGAAAAAGAAAGCTTTCAGGAGTATGTGGTTGGCACAAAGAGAACTACTTCTGTGAGATGGCTAGTTTTCAGGAAAAAGAGTTTTGGGCCCAGTTTCTAGGTTGCATGTTTGCAACTGAGGAGAAACTAGGCAAGAGAAGCTTCTTCATATGGTTTTCACATCTGAGACTGCTGATTAGGGTTGATGGTTATGAGAAGATATTTGTCAAAAGTGAAGAAGAAATTAAAGTATTGTGATTTTTTATAGAGTTATTTTCCAGAAGGAAGATTGAATCTCTGAATAGGTCCTTTGGTACATTATTCATAGAGGATCCTAGCTCTCACAATCTTCCCATGGCTGTCTTTGCAACCTTCTAGAAATTTTACTTCCAGTTTATAACCTTCCTGTAGATCAGTGAATCTAAAACATTTCCATGACTTCAACTTGGATATCTTCAACTTTTTCTCTCCAGAGTTTAGATTGTACATCCTCCCTTCATTGTCTCAAGATAATTTGGTACCATCTTAAGAATCAGACTGGCTAAGATTAAGAATTTCCCAGATGTTACTATTGAACTGCTTGTTGATTTATAAACTCTGTCATAGTGACTGCAGAACGTTAAAAGAGTGGGGTTTTTTTTGTAGTACTCCTGATACAATGTTTTATTAGGATCTGCAGCCGCTGAAAATCATCAGAATGCCTGGTTATTCTGGGAAAATCCACAAGATAAATCTGTTTTGTGTAGATGAAATGTGGCTTTGTGTCTGTATCAGAGTTGCATTTTGTTGCTTTGCTTTTACAGCAGTTTCCTCACTGCTTCTTTCAGAGAAATGCTGCAGAAGGCTGTATGAGCTGAAAGGTCAAGCTCTGCCATTTTGCAGGTTTAGTTGAGCACAGCCTCATGAAAAAAAGTTCTGCAAATAGGTACAGAACTTACAACTTGCAGTCATATTAAGAGCGCTCAGTTACTCTGGCCATTTTCAATGCCTTGCCATTTCTGATACCAAGATACAAATTTCTCCTTTAGCATACCAGTGATGCCTAGAGAGGCTACCTGGAACACAGGCTAGACAGTGTTAAAAGAATAAAGTAGATACTTATTAAAAGGCCTTCAAAGGATACACCTTGGGCAGTGCAAGATTTTGGCCATGGCCCCACCCAAGATGGACAACTGGTCACAAGTTTTCACACTTTTATAAGTTTTGGTCCATTTACATATTGGGGTTAATTGTCCAATTACAGCTTCAGGTTATGAACCCCATCCTCCCAGTTTGTTCTCCTCAATCCACTGTTGTTTACACTTTTTGGCCCTGAAGCTGCAACGATGTCCGTGGTTCCCAGGCTGGAAAAGGGTTGTTTTGTCTACCTAAATTGTGAAGAGGACTTGCTAACACTTTATATGAAGTTCAGAGTTACATGCTAATGCAGTACTGAAAATCTGAAAGCTAAAACTTAAGCGACCAGGAGACTATACTGTGTTGTTTCTCAGTGTTTTTGCTAATAATTCTGAGAACTGATTCATTATTTTATGAAGTCCAGCAAATTGAACACTTCAATCTTAAAACATGGTGTCTGCCTCTTTGAGACTTCTGGTGATTATATTGTCAGCCATTTTTGATCTACCCAGGTGAGATGATCTGCAAAAAGAGTGAAATATAAGCTAGAGTGATGCATTTGGAAGCTTCTAAGCACATTCAGGTAATTTCTAACTGCACTGTTAATAGTTGCATTCATGACCTATTATCTTTTTCTTGCAGGTACACTCTTGAGATGATCACAGCAGTGCCACATAATGAAAGTGCTTGGAACTACTTAAAAGGGTGAGGTGTATTTCTCCATGAGGCAAAGAGAATATCTGTGGAAGGTGTCTTATGCCTACTTCTTAATTGAAAAGAACTTGTTGCTTTTTGTTCTAGTGTAGTGTGCTGAAGCAGGCAGGCAAATACTGTCATGAGGTGTTACTATATTCTAACCTAATTTCACTAAGCTTCTGGCCCTGTAGTTCTTGTGGAAGGACTACAGGTACTTCTCATGCTTTTAAAAACTTGACCTGTAATTTAGCGTGTTAAAAAACATGGATAGGAAATCATGAGCATGCTTTCAGTCTAATTTCTGTTCAGTTGAATAAAAACTATACCAGCTTACTACAACATGAGGCTGTACTAGTGCTTCATGCTGCTTATTTTCTGACTTAATTGTATTTGCAGCCTGATTTCAAAACTAATCTCCAAGTAAAGGAATCATAACAAAAATGCAATTATTTACACCAGATTTCCTATTGTTATGTGTCAAGACTATTAACATCTCTTCTAGGATTCTACAGGATCGTGGTCTTTCTAAATATCCAAATCTGCTGGAAGAACTGTTGAAATTACAGCCCAGTCACAGTTCACCCTATCTGATTGCCTTTCTTGTGGACATATATGAAGATATGCTGGAAAACCAGTGTGATAACAAGGAAGAAACACTGAACAAGGCATTGGAGGTATGTTTTGAGAGCTTGGTTTTTCTCTCAGGGATGCAGTCTATTCCGGTCTGATTTTATAGCTTGACAAAATGAGATTTGCATAAATAGAACACGTTACTTGTTAATCATGAGAGCTCTATGAAGAGTTTAACACAAAAAAAAACAGACAATCACAAGGATCTCATTAACTTAAATATAAAAAATAACTTGCCAGATGTTAAATTACTCTTAAATTTTCTTCACCTGGTAGTGAAGGAAGGTCTCTAATACTACCTGCAGAAGAAAGATATTTGAACAATTGAGGAGTTTTCAATGTTAACTTCGTAGCATTAACTCACTCTCTTCTCTGTAGGTTAATGAATTTTTCTCTCAATATCCATGTCCAAAACAAGCTCAATGGAGCTCTCTTGGCCATTCTTAGCTCTTTCTAAGAAAGTTGACTATTAGCTTGTGGCCAGAAGGCACTGGGGTATCAGTAAGAAATGTCAGCCTCCACTTCCTACAGAGCATAAATTACTTCTGGCAATGTTGTGTATCTCCCAGAGCTTCATACTTGGCTGCTCCTTGGTGCAGTTTGTAGTGCAGTTCTTACAAGAACACTTCCCATTCACTGTAGGACTGACTGGAACTTGATGTAATTAGAGCTGCAGTTTTGCCCGGAGTCTTTGTGTTCCAACATTGTTCTTTCCCAGCACTTTTACATTGTCATTTTCCAGGACCAGATTGTAAATAAGTTCACCTCCTAGATTCATGTCCTCTTTTATTCTATTTCACTGATTTTGACTTCTCTATTTAGGCTTTAAAGCTCTTACTTTCTTAACTACATTTCACTGAGTAAGGCAATGTGATCTGCATAATAAAAGGGAATTTACTAAAACATTTGTAGTGTTCATACTGTGTAAAATTTATACAGCTTGTCCTGTAAGTAGTATTGACTTGTACTATGCTGCTTACCCAGGCAAAATTTTTAAAAATGCCAAACATGTAGAAGTACCTGCACCAACTCTTAATGTAGCATGAGAGAAGGTTACTGATTTGCATGGAGAACCTTTTTGGGACAGTCTTCTGAGGAAAAAAACCAGAAATAAAAGATCTCCTGTCAGTCCATCAAGAGTACTGAAGATTCAAGAGCAGGATGATCCTCCAGTGTGTGGAATTAAGTGGTTTACAGCCTGTTGGATGACTAAAAGACATTCAAGGTTCTCAGGAAGTATAGTGTGCTCACATACTTTTGCACAGGGTGCATAAGGCTGGCATGGATGGTGAGTGATAGGCATGGAAATGAGTCAAAAGAAAGGTCCTACAACTGAAATGGGGCTGGAGGGATCTTTGTACAGTGCCCAGATTTGTTGGCTACAGTTGGGGTTGTCATCAGTTTGATGTCATTAAATAGTTACAAATCCCATGAATAAGACAAATGTTGAACAGAAATGTATTTCTAATACTGTCTGAAATATATGTTGTGTGCATTTTGGAATTAAGGATTCTGTAAGCTTTTTGGTTTAACATTCCAGTCTCTCATGTTTCTTTCATAGTTGTGTGAAATTCTGGCTAAAGAAAAAGACACCATCCGAAAAGAGTACTGGAGATACATTGGAAGGTCCCTTAAGAGCAAGCACAGTTCAGGCACTGAACAGAGCAGCACACTGATGGATAAAGAACAGTAACTGAAGATGGAAGAAAACAGTGTTAAGATCTCAAGCTATTCTAAAGCTGTACTAAGTAGGGTCATCAACAAGTTTGAAGTCCATTTGTAGGTATTGCAATGAAAGACAAATGCAGTATATGCTGTATAGTCCTGAGTTGCTTCTGCTACTGGTGATAGCTCTGGGTGCAGTCAAAAAATGTACTAAGGCTTAATTATTAAAATGTACCAAGTAAACGTTTCAGTTCCTAACTAAAAATACAGTAATTTCGCGATTACAAGCTGCACCGGATTCTTAGCCACACTTTCGTTCACAGCAAGGATCCACATGCAGCTTTCACAAAGTTGCCAATTATTAACAGAATCACATGATCACGGGGTTTACTGGCTTAGCCCCACTCGGGGCGGCCGCCAGGGAGCGGCCCCAGCCCTGGCCCTGCTCGCCGCTGCAACTGGGAAGCGGGGGAGCGGCGTGCCCAGCCGCCACGCTTCCCGGGGCTGGGCTGCACAGCCGCGCTTGCCGGGGGCGGGCAGTGCCACCATGCTCGCCAGGGCCGGGCTGCACAGTCGCACTTGCCAGGGGTGGGCAGCGCTGCCGCTGCCCCATCACTGCCCTGCCGCCCAGGGCCGGGCAGGCTCCGGCTCAAGGCTGCTGCGGGCTCCCACTTCTGGGTTGGAAAATTCCCAAAATTTGTTCATATATAAGCTGCTCCTTAGTGTAAGCTGCACTTCCAGGTTGGGAGTTAAATTTTAGTCAAAATGGTGCGGCTTATAATTCTGAAATTACTGTACATAAAGCTCCACCTATTATATTGGCACTGCTCAGTAAACCAGTTAAACAAGGTTGGCCTTGATCTTAGAGGTTTTTTTCAACATGAATTTCTCTGTGATTCTGGGAAGCACTAAAATAATTTATCATGTCCTGGCTTACCCACTTGTGGTTCCTAACACTCTCATCACATGCTGCAGTAGTGACTGCAGGTAACTTAGCTATAAGGGGATATAAAGTAACCTGGTTAGTGCAAGTAGGCGCTGCAGCTGTCGCCTTATGTAGGAACAGCTGTGTGTCACTGTCAGCCTATGCTGTTGTATGCAATTAACACCAAGTGTAATTTTGTAATAAAAATAGATAACTTAGAGCATTTGTCTGAATTTTTTTAATATGTTTCTTTTATTCCTTGTAAGTGCATAGTTTGTTCTTTTCAGATACTAATAGAGATAAAATATCCCCTTGTATAAGTATTAGATTGTATTTCGTTGAGATGTCTTTTGCACTGGAGTATTCTTATCCCAGAAATTTTCAGTACACTTGATGTATTCAGTGGAGGTCTGAATTCTTACCGGTACAGATAGGAAAAATGCTTTGAAGATCCTGGGGGATGTGTATAAGTGCACCAGAAAAATGCATCTACCCTGTTTTCAGTAGATGGCTATTGTAAACCGTGTTCTTATGGAGTGCTTGCCTGATACGAAATATTTTATTGGAAATTATCATAGAGGGAACAAACAAATGCTGGTGTTTATTCCATAATATGCACTCTTTCTGACACAAAACATTAAAAGGTGTTGCTGTGATTAAACAATAGTGGAGATTATTTTTTAATACTTGAAATTCTTTAATTCAGTGCACTCTTGAAATTTAAAACAACTCACAAGGAGTGGAATTGATATACGGAAGCTATGTAATTTTTTAGTGGTTTTGATCCTTTTTCAGCAATAGAGAAAACATTTTTGTTGTGACACATGAGCATTCAAAACAGACATGGACTTCAAACTTTTGGAGATTAGTTAACATGGGGGGAGTTCTTTTTTTCTTTTTTTTTTACATGTTTGGGGTTTCTTACCACATTTGAAACACCAGTACAAAGCACCTATGAGTTGTTCCTAATTGCAACTGTACTAAATATGGAGTACTGAATAGCTAGGGTGTTCAAGGTCTTCAGGACAAAGTAATGTATCTGCCACTATCAGTCAAGAAAGCTCAGGAAGATGAAACAGTCAAATGCAATCCTTAAAATAAACATCATCAGTGAAGAGGGAACAGAATTTTTCCTCTGCATATGGTTTTAATACATTCCTGTATCTTTCATAAAATTCAGAGGACACTTGGAATAAAACAGAGTATCCTTTATAGACACTAACATCAATTTCAGCAATAAATCATCGCAAGGTAAGATTGATGAAGAGTGTCTGCAGGGACAGTGTATTTTGGGATGTAATCTCAGTCACTTGTGGGCTGAGGCAAGAGCTTAGTTTTAGCTGTATAGACTTCTTAGTGGCAAGAATAGGTAGTATTCCTCTGACAAAACTTTTTTTTTTGGAGATATGGTCAACTTGTAGCCTTCTCAATCTTAAAAATTCTAGAAGGAATAAGTAAGATTCTAACAGAGTTGGTAGGATTTTACACTGGTTATGCAAGCATAGTGGTACGTAGAAAGATAATACCACTTCTGAGCTCCATTTGCCAATAAATAATTAGATATTCTTAATGGAAAAAATACCTTCTCTTATGTAGGCCAGAAATGTAACTGAACGAATCATGTAAATCCTAAGGAAAAAATGTGCTGGACCCTGGAGTTCTGCTTAAACAACAGGAACAAAAAAAGCCATTCTGTTGAAACAGAAGCATTCCTTCTTTCAAATGTTTATATTTACTGTCATTTGGATTGTAAGGAAGCTTTCAAATTCTCTTGCAAAGGCACCTCAGTTTTTTGCTGGTCAACCATACACAGAAATACTGAGCTGTCAGAGCTGGAAAAATGATGGCTGCCCAGCCAGGTGCAGCTGCTTAATGCAGGTGCAGCTGCCAAGCCTTGAATTTTAATGAGTCCAACACAAAATATTTCTGGTGGAAGGAGCTTGACAAAATGTATGACCTATAGAGAGAAGTGTTTTAGAGTAGGAAGTTAGCAATGACTTTCCCTTTAGGCATTGGTACTGACTACCTTTGACCAGGGCAAACATCACATTTGTTTGTCCCAATAGGTTCATCTGTACAACAAAATTTACTGTTGTTTTTACTGTGTGTAATGATGGGACTCTTGTGTACAATTTTATTATTAGCTGTGCCTAAATGGAAAACTACTGATACAACTCTCTCTTGTAAATCAGTGTAACTGGAATGTTCAGCATTAGTATAGTGTGAAATCATCCTATGCTTGCTTTCATCAGAAACTGATATTCTTGCCTGGTGTAACTCTGTCTTACTAAACCATTATTGATTTCCACCATTTTGTCTTTGCAACTTAGCTGACAAAACAATGTGCAAGTCCTTCCTAATCTATTCAATACAAAATCACCTCTGCTAGCACAAAGTGCTTCTATCATATGCTGTCTGGTTGTGCAGATTAGGAGTGTGCCATTCAGCTGGACCTTCTGTATTCGTTCTCCAGTAAGGAAGCAGGGAGGTTTCTAATCACTCCCTCCACAAGAAACACTTTCATTGAAGTGTTGGCTGCCAATTCATGCAGTGCTGTGGTGATCAGGGGCTTAGAGAGAGATGGGACACCCAAAACTGAGGGTACACACACTTATTTAGGTTTCTCTAAGTATGTGCCATGATGAGCTTCATCAAATTTAGCTAAAAAATCCCACCTCAGGATGCCTTGATGTCTACATCATCTGTCCAATGAAACTGCTTGGGGCTAGGACTGTTCTCCAAGAGGTGCATCACCATCACTGTGTCTGAAGAAATCTACGTAAGATTTCAGCCTTGGTGGGTAAGAAGCGTTGCTGTATCCTGCTGCTGCTGCTGCTGCTGTCGCCCAGCCGAGAAGGTGGACACCGGCCACTAGATGACACTGTGACACGGACCCCCGAGCCCATCAGCGCCGTGGATGTGCAGGAAAAGCAGCGCCATCAGCACCTCCTCCTTTCACACCTGCTAATTAAACACGGAAGGGCAGCTGCTTGGTAATTCAATACATAGCGCCCCACAAGCGTCAAGCACAAGTATTCTGGGAGGGGCTAAATGGTCATCTTCATGTTCGTGCTAATTGGAGAGCAATTTCTCCTCTGGACTGGACACCTTTTACAGATTTGGATTCTGTTTAGTCCTGATGTTCTAAAAATAATACCCCTCTCCTTGGAACTTGGGGTTTGTGGCCCGTTTTCAACTTTTGGAGATATGCCTCCAATCAGAAAAGGTATATATGCTATACACTCGTATGCCTTCACAAGCTGGAAAGTTTTGGTCCCCTAGAGCCAGCCTTGTTATGATAAATTTTCTCTGGTCCCTGTGTAATGAAATGCAGGCCATTGCTGGTTGTTTCTGGGAATACAGGATGAAGGACAAGATGACCTGCTCCTGCTTCTTGGAACTCAGTGGAGGACTTGAGCCAAACTCAGGAAGTCAAGCATGCTGTTGCAGATCTGAAAGCGGTTTCCTTGCTTTCTGGCAACCAGGACTGAAAACTTTGCTAAAGAAGATCAAAGAAAGACTTCTCTGTGCACTGGTTTGTCAAAACTGAGTCTTGTGGGTTGTCACCACAGTGCAGGGATTTTAAGATGCCCTGTGTCACTTCAGCCAAGCCAGTCTGAGCACTCAGAGTGACTCAGGTGCAGCTGCTTGCTCTGTGTGTATACACTGAGCTCCCAGGACAGCTACCATTACCCCCTCCCACAGGCATGCTCTGGTATCTCCGTCCACACCTGAAACAGTTAGATGACAAGATGACAAGTGTAATGCTGCTGTCACAGTACTGCTCATGACCAATGATCTTGCAACTGCAGAATTTGTCTTGCTGTATTTGGACTTCTCATTCTTTTAGGTTTGGGTTCCTTGGGTAGGTCTGTTTGGTTATTTACTTCATTGGTTTTCTGATGTGCCCTGGCTGTTGGCCAAGTCGTCTCTCCAACAGATGCAAACCAGCTGAGTAAGTACAGTAATTTCACGAATACAAGCCGCACGGACTATAAGCCGCATCTCTGGGTGTTGGCAAACATTTCGTTCTTTGTCCTTAAATAAGCCGCACCTGAGTATAAGCCCCCCGTGGCAGCAGCGGCAGGCAGGGACGGAGCCACCCCCACTCCTGTGGAGGCAGCGGGCAGGGACGGGCCCCCTCGCTCCTGTGGCAGTGGTGGCGGGCGGGGACGGAGCCACCCCTGCTCCCATGGAGGTGGCGGTGGGCAGGGACGGAGCCACCCCTCGGCTCCTGTGGCAGGCAGGGACGGAGCCACCCCCCTTCCGCGGCGGTGGGCAGGGGCAGAGCCTGCCTACTCCTGCCGCGGCAGGCGGGGGCAGGAGTCCCCCGCTTACCCCACGGGCCGAGGCGATGGCAGCACGGGGCCCCTTCGTCTCTCCCTCGGGCTGTGGCAGAGGAGGGAAGGAGGGACCTCCCCCGCCCCCCCCCGTGCTGCCTGAAGGGAGCCAGCTCCACCCGTGGCACAACAGAGTAACAATTTGTAACAATAGCGAAATGCCGGCTTTTACTGGCAGGTTGCTCGACTCGGCACCTGGGTTGGAAATGTCAGAAAAATTATTCACATATTAGCCGCTCCTGAATGTAAGCCACATTTCCGGTGTGGGAGCAACATTTTAGTCAAAATGGTGCAGCTTGTATTCGTGAAATTACTGTGCTTGTGCTGCTACAAAGAAGTTTAAGAAGGAGGAAAAGGGAAAAAACCAACTGTGTTTGTATCCTTAATGTACATTCCCTCTGCTCCCTCTTCTGCCAAAGCTTACTTACCAGGATAAGAAGGTGGCTGGTAAATAACCTTCTTTTTTTCCCAGGTGCTTGTGCACATCTGCCCCTGCTCTAGCTTGCAGATACACAATGAATGTGAGTTTTATTCCCAGTTTTACTGAAGAACAGTGAGAGCATACTATCCCTTTATGCAAAAGCATATGATGCTTACTGCCTTTGCTGGCTGCCTCTTGCACTAACAGTTTCTCTGCTGCAAAATGAGTCCAAATTACTATTTGCAGCTACCTACAGAGCAGGTGTGGAGGGCTCCCGAGCACTGTTCCAGCATTCTGATACCAGTTGAGTGATACTGCCAATCATCTTGCTAGTTTGTTTGAGGTCTAACCTGCAAAGATCCTGCATTGAGCAGAAGGCTACAATAAAAGCAATTTGAGTATTTACATGGGCAACTGAAAACCAGAAACACCTGATTTTAGAAACACATTTTCAAATTATTGATTTTCAAATGATTCCTTAACTGAGAAATTTAAAACTTGTGAGAATAGAAAACTGCTTGGCTTCTGACATTCAGAGGGAAAATATGTGAGGAGATATGCCTTAGGCAAGACCTAGTTTACTGCTAGAAGGCATGTCTGGATAAAACCCCAAAAACTGGATGAGATCCATTTGTCATTTAGCAAGGCCCCAAACATAGCTAACATTGGATTTGGAGCTCAAATTTTCTCTAGTTTCATTGCATGAGGAAGGGAAAAATGAGGGATGACTGAGAAAGGACAAGCCAAAATCACTATTCATGCATCATGAACAATAGCTAAGAATATTGCAGCAAATTATTTCAGTATAGGTGCCTGCTGCAAAACCAGACAGAGCCACCTGGCACACATAGCAATTTTGTGCATTTCAAGTAAGAGCAGTCTTTTTCCTCCAGATTAACTATATTGACTTTCTCATTTATTTTTTTTAAGGTGCTAATACACTATCAGCTACATGCTTGTCTGAGCCATGCAGGCTAATTTGCTACTCAGCAGCCATAGCCGAGACAAGGGCCACATAAACCTGGGTTTTGTATCCCACAATGCCAGCTTTCAGCTGTCCCTTTATAGTGCAGACTTTACAGCAGAAATTACATGTCCTCATGTGTTTGAAATCTCGTGGTGTACATGGATATGACCCTTATTCCAACAAGTGCTAGTAGTCTCTTTGACACTGTGGGAGTTTCAATCTGCTTTCTGTTCCTCAGCACTGTGCCTGCAAAGCAGAGACAAGCAGCGCAGACAAACGCTTCCCCAGGCATTGCCATGCTGCACTTAACCTGGGTAGTCCTGGAGTTGATGAGATTTTGCAATGAGTTCCAGGGCACTCCTTGCTCACAAGGATCCTCATGGAAAAGGAGCCAGCCATGAAGGCCCCTTGCAACCTCCTCACGTCTGAGGCCAATTTTGGAGACTGACATTCTATCACCTCATCATAGCATCTCACACATCATATGATTTCAGTCTAGGCATTAAGGTACCAATCTTGAATTATACTGAAAGAGAGGTGTACAGATCCAAAGATTAACCAAGTTTTGCAAAGAATAGCTTTTCTCCTGTATGTCAGCCTCCAGTGCTTATAAAAGACCAAATAGAATCCCTCAATGATTTGAATTCCCTTTGAATAAGGGAATTCCTTACAAATAAGTGCAGGCATTGATTTGAAAGAGAGGAGGGATAGAAAGAGAAGAAAAGCGCCAAAAAAACCAAAGGGTTATGAAAACTAAGCTCATAGCCTGAACCAGTATTGCAGCACAACTCTGAGAAATACCTGCAAAAAAACACATCTGGGCAGCGGAGGACTTTTTATGGTGATATGAGCAGATAATGTTTTCTTTGCTTCCTCCTGTTCACAGAAAAAAGGCTTTGTAAGTACAGAGGATACTTCCCTATTATCTCCTCCTTGTGGGAACAGTGCTTGGGACACTGTGTTTCAGATTAATTCACACGGACTGGAGTCAAAATAGCAACATTTGTGGTAACCAAGTAGAGGATTATTGTTCAGTGTTAGCCTCCAAAGGAATGTAGAAAGTAATTTCAAGAAAGGATAAATGATTTTCTTCTTTGTCCTCTTCTAACAGAGAGCAGAGCTGGAATCTGGAGAATTTTTGAAAGCCATTTCTATTTCCTAGTGTGCTGTGACTTTAGTCCTATAACTACAGTGTGCCTACTGGAACCATGCCATTACAAGGGTATGTGGTCAGTTTGGAGTACTTTTGTAAGAGGACAGAATGATTTGATGAATTTTCAGTGTTTGTTTTGGCTCAAGTTCTTCATAAAGGTTTGGTCATAAAAGTCAAAGAGAAGGAGTTAGCTGGAGCACTTTAAACTTTATATCAACATCTGGTATTTTAACCAGCATCAAAAACTGACTGTGGAGAAGATGAAAGCTCTCAGTAGTGAAGGACCAATCTGTAGTAAGCCCTGAATGCAGACTCCAAAATAAAGGAGATAAACAATGCAATTACTCTTTTTCCTGAAGTCCAAACACAGTTGCTGGTAGAAGGAAAAGCGTATCAGTATTCTGTGCAGTACCTGCTCACACATGTCTGGTACAAGTACCTATCAGCTTAACCTCTTAAAACCACCTGTCTGACTCACAAAAAGATTCTGGGATCATGCAAAATCTGTTACAGAGGACTTGGGAGTGACAGTGATTTCAGGGTTTTTGCAGGGTGAACATGGGGATGTCACTCATGCCATGATGATTTTTTGCCTTTTCTTTTATATGCCTTAAATATACCTCTTATGTATCCTGCCTTAAATATACCTTTCATGTATCCTCAGTGCTCCTAACATGCATACTTGTAATTCCTTAAATCTAATAACTTAACAGCCCTGGTATTGTGTTTGGCCAGAAAAACAAACATCCCAGAGGCCTTGCAATCTGAGGCTAGGAAGCCCTATGCTATCTTGATAAACCAACGTCCTCTTTAAATTATAGGTCCTCTTTAAAAACTAGGATTAAGCTCATCCAGGGAGGGATTCCTCAGGGTAGGATGGTATCCCAGTATTCATTCAAACCTCTCACTAGGGCATCTTTATTAGACATGCTAATTTGAAAAGTCTGTAAAATTGTATATATCTATTGGGAGTGTACATACATCTTGGCGAAGTGTTGCATCACAAAAATCCTTATCAAATACCAAGATAAAAACCCTTTATCCCTTAACCACGTATGGCTCTCAATTGTAAGACCAGAAAAAGGGCATCATCACAGCTCAGGAATGAAGACAGATGTGACATTTACTCCTGGACTGTATGTCTGAGAAAACGAAACAGCTTGCAACATAGAAGCATAGCATTTCCATTGCACATCCTAGTGGTGTCCAGCATTCAAAACTACTATTTCTAATAAAACTCTAAACTGACTATGAGCATTTTATAGTATATTTAATTGTATTTATAGTATATTTAGTTTAGTATATTTAGCACAGTACAACTTTAAGGCCAAATACAGTTTTCATGTGAGGAAAAAAAATCTGCTAAAAATTCAAGTCCACTCTCATCCAGTGAGATGCTTGTATTCCATTGCAAAAGCTCCAAATGGGACTCACTAAGCAAAACCATCTGATGATCCTGATTCCTACACTTTGACTTGTGCAGTTCCTCAGTGCTTTGGACACTTCAAGATGGATTGTGAGACACCATAACCAGGCCTGGGAACATGAAGGAATTCAGTTCAGAAGAAGTAATTTTGTAGAAATACCATTTCCTAGTATCCAGCCGTAGGAATCCCAAGGTCCTTGTGTTTTCTGGTTCATTATCATGGCAAAACAGGCATCCTTGGCACAGAAAGTAAAACAGAAGATAAGAAGAAGTTTAAGTTATTTTGTGTCTTTCCTCATAAATTAAAAAGCAGCAAGACTGTCTTTCTCTATTTGATTTTAAAAGCTTTATTTACATATCATGCTGAACACAGACAATAAGCAAATCTGCATCATTTTCAACCAGTACTGAGCAACAGGAGGCAGAAAAACAGCAGAAAAGAAAGTGTAATGGAAGGCCCTGATGTGTACAAATTCACTATTTGAGTATGTACACATATTGGTTCCATATGTGTCTACTGATGAGTAAGAAACTGATATATGTGAGTTTTGTACCACTGTAGTATTTCAGTTCCAAGTGTGAGCCTGAAACACCAAACCTGAAAGGAGCTACTGTGGCATGTAGTGGGTTGCCTAGCCTTGATAATGACATGTTCGAGCAAAGTAAAGCATTCCTCAAATGGATGAAGCCTGATAGGAATAGCACTGAAACAAGTTAAAAACACGGTCTCAGTGGGCTTTCAGTAGTTTACAAAAGAGTGAAAAATTCTGAGGACAGTAATGGTAATTAAGTGTCTCCTAATGTAACATATTTAACACTAAGGAGTTCTGCTCTAGGATGTCATTGTTCAATTCAAAGTTCAGTCACCAGTGCTCAGTGGTCAAACTTCTCCTGGTCTGTTCCAGACACCCTTTCTACAATGGCAGAGAAAGGAACTGCATAAGGCCACACAGCCATGGCTTCCCTATCTCAGAGGATTTTATGACTTTCATACACAAATTTTATCATATTATTATTATATGTTGGGCAAATTCATCATTTTTTCTGTTTATCACTGTGGCTTATCCAATGGCCTAATTAGCTGTGAGAACTGGGTCTCTAATCCCTTGTCTGGTTCTGACCTTGAATGACTTTGGGTAAGAAAATTTTTATTTCTCAGCTTGTTTTTATCCATCAGGAAGATACTAATGTTTAATTTTTTTCCTCATGGCTTTAAAGGAAGTGTCACCTATGAATTCTTCTGGTGTATGGGAGAGAAAGACTAAGAAAGTCAATTATAGTAGGCTCCTTCCTTAAAGACAGAAAGATTCAGTCACACCAAAACCTTATAAACCTAACTAAAATCTTTCTTTCTCATTCTGCCTGTGGAATAACAGCATGTGGGTTTGAGAAACAGTATTGTCCTAAACTAGGGCAGTATAGGTTACTAATTATCAAGATAATGCTAACAATATAATATTTTCTACTGATGGCCATGACCTTGTAAAGAACATTCAAATTCTGTTATGAACCTCTTTGCACACACAGACAGAGTTGCCACATCCTAATTACTGAGAGACTGGTCATCTTATATTTGCAGTATTTGTAGTATTTGTTATATTTGCAGAGAAGACAATAAGCAAAATTCCCAGTGAAGACTCTAACACAGGTATTTCTTACATACTGCTGCACATGCAGGCATATTCTAACCTTATTCCAAGTACCAAGGCTTTTATCTATACTGTATCCATTGGTAAAGATGTAGCCCTAAAGGGAAGAAAACAGGAAATAATAACAGGATTACAGATTTAATTTTGGACTTTGAACTTACAAAGATGGAGAAGACGCCACAGAAGAGGCACCATGTGCACTCAAGGGATATCTGTCTGAGTAACGCTTAATAGAGGAAAGTTTATTGAACTGTTTTTTGACTGAAGTGTGGAGAAACAAGATGATTAGATCAAGGACTTTCATGATTAAGTGCAGAAGCTTCAGGTCACACTCCTGCATTTAAAATTGTTGGTGACAAAATAAAGTAGCAAAACACACTGCTCCGGTCTGTGCAGTGTTGCTGTGAAACGCTGGCAGGATAGGTACAGCTTTGACACCAGAACTAGACTGGTGACAAACACTCCAAGACATGCTTTCATACTTTGGTAGTGAGTGTTATGACAGTTGCAAGGTGCTGTTCTGGTTCTTTTCATCTGTGGTGTACTTATGAACTTTTTGCATGGTCTTTGACTGTCCACCTGTTTTCACAAGCAGTGAAGTCATTGACTCCCATCAAAATGATACTCAAAATGATCTCCTTTTTCCCCAACAGTTTATCCAATTCACAGGTATTGCTTGCTGCCGCTGAAAATGCCCACAACGCACTGGCATTTTAGACTTTTAGATCCAGGTTACGTTCTCAGTAGGCATTGTTAATGAAACTGCATGTAGGTAAAGGAAAGCTGGAAGTGTGCCAGGTGGTCAGGAACCAGGAACACCTTTGTACCAGGAACAAAGAGTGCACATGCATGTGAGGCGTCAAGCAGAGGCTGTATAATGCAATTGGCATGGGAGTGAGGTGGTGCCAGGCATGAGGTTGGCATTTACTCCTTTGAACACCTTATGGTTCACTCCTGGTACAAAGGTGCCCTTCCCAACACCTTGATAGTTAAACTGCTCTGGTGTAGACCGTTATGGCCTTGGGAAACACACTGAGAAGGTATTTCACCAACATACATATTTAAGAACTGTGGGGCTGAGGCAGACTTATGGGAGCTGTGGGGTAAGATAGTGGAGAAGATAGAGGTGCTGGATCAGGAAAGGAGAAAGACCAGCACTGTAGACAGAAAACATAGAGAAAATGAAACCAGGTGGGCGAAGGTGAGAAAGGTGGTGCTACTATTATGGATGAAATCTGGAGAAAGGCCAGGAAGTCATGGTAAGAAAGGCAGAAACAAAATGCATTATATATGTGCCCTGAACCAGGGAGGGAACACGGCCGTGTAGGTCTTTCACTCATTTCAGGGCTGGCCTGTTTCCATGAAGTGGCAGGAAGCCAACAACGACAGGACGGAAAGTCCTCATGGCGTGGACACACCAGAACACTTGTGTGGAGTACAGGGCCTTGAGGGGAAGCCATATGAGAAGTGGCAGAGGTCCCTGGGTCTGTTCAGCCTGGAGGAGACTGAGCAGGGACCTCATTGGAGTCTGTAACTTCCTCGTGGGGGGAAGAGGAGGGGGAAGACACTGATCTCTGTATCTGTGAAGACAAGAGCCGAAGACAGCATGAAATTGTGTCAGGGCACAGATTTAGGCTGGACATTAAAGAGAGGTTCTTTACCAGAGGGTGGTTGGGCACTGCAACAGGCTCCCCAGGGTAGTGGTCACAGCACCAAGCCCGAGAGAGTTCAAGAAGCTTTAGAAAACGCTCTCAGGCACATGGTATCATTCATGGGGCTGTCCTATGCAGGGCCAGGAGTTTGACTTGACGGTGTTTGTGAGTCCCTTCCAACTCAAGCTTTTCTGTGATTCTGTGAGTGGGACAACACATGGCACTCCGTGGGCATACTCTTCACAGAGCTACAGTTTAACTGAAGGACACTTCTGGCAGTCCTCTGCAGGCCTGACAAAGGCGGAAAGCGGGAAAAAAAACACGAAGGAAAGACTTCACCCTTGTCCCTGGAGTGGCAGCTCCCCAAATGGGTCTCAGAATGGGTCACAACATCAGTGACGGAAAGCCAGCTCAGGGCATGCGCCCAGCTGTTCTCTGCCGCTCTTTCTCTACTCCTTTTACATAAAAAAAAAGCTGTCCTTCGGGTCAGGCTAGTGCTGGGTTCCGTTACCTCGACCGCTTCCTTGCCCCGGGCGGAGCCCGCCCTGGCCCGGCAGCCCGCGCGGGAGGGCCGCCGCCCAGCCGGCGAGTTTCCTCTTCCTCCAGCAGCGCGGCCGGGGCGGGAGAAGGAAGGGGAAGGGGCAGGGGCCGGGAAGGCTCCAGTGCGGCCGCCGCCGTCGCTGGTGCGGCAGGGGCGGAGCGGCGCGGGAGGCGGCGCCAGCGGCCGGCGGGGCCCGGAGTCACCGTGTCACGGCGCCCGGGAAGCCGTTGCCGCCGGATCCGCCCCCCGCAGGGCGAGCGAGGAGGCAGGAGGAGGAGGAGAAGGAGGAGGAGGGAGGCCGGCTCCTCGCCGCCTCTTGTATATTTCTCCCCCCTTCCCGGCCCAGCCCCGGCCCCTCTCCTCTCGCACCGGGGCGGCGGCGGGGGCCGAGGCCACAGCGGCGCCCGAGCTGCCCGCGGGAGCCCCGGGACGGGCCTGGGCCGCCGTCTCTGGACTAGGATGTCCCGACATGAAGGTGAGCGGCACGGGGCGCCCAGGCCGCTCCCGGCGGCGGCGGCGGGGCCCGGCCCGGCGGCCTTGGGGGCCGATCATCATCATGGCGTCGCCGGGAGCGGGCTCGGGGCTCGGCGGCGGAAGGAAGGAGAGGCCCCGTCGGGCGGGCCGCGCTCTGCAGTGTCATAGCGGGGGAGGCCGGTACGGCCCGTTCGCCGCGCGGCCTCCGCCGGGCGGGGCCGAGGCCGCAGGTACGGCCGGCGGGGGGACCGAGCCGCCCCGCTCCTCCGCCCTAAGGACGGGCGGAACGAGGTGCGGCGCCCCCGGCAGGCCCGGCCGCCGTGGGTGGGCGGTGGCGCGGGGCGGCCCTGCCGACGTGTCGGCCGCCGCCGCGGCGGGTCCGGCCGGGCTCCGCGCCCCCGGGCCCCCCTGGGTGCCGGGGAAGCGGGGCCCTCGGCAGAAGTGTGCGGGCAGCCTGCCTGTCCCTGGCGAGGAGTGGCTTGTGTTCTGGCAGCCCTGGGGATCTGCCCGTTCTCCCTCGGTTTTGCTTTACGGCCGAGGAGGCCGGTGCTGGTGTAGTACTGGCGTGTTTTGAGGCCGCCGGAGAAACGTGTTCTGTGTGCTGCTTGCCTCTGGTCCCCTTGTGTTTACCGCCGTGGAGGAGTTCAGTGGGTAGTTAGTCAAAAGGAGCAGGGTGGAGGAAAAGATGGAAGCTAAGAAAGGAATTTCTGCAGGAAGAAATGAAAGTATGAAACCAGGAGAAAAGTTGCTCGGTTTTTCCGTGCCTGTTTACAAACGGGTGAAGTGTTTGGACTAGTATTCTGTAAAACCAGGGGTTGTCATCTGGAAAGGTAACTTTCTGCCATTTTAGGAACTTCATTAAGTATTGTCTTAATTTTCTCTTGTCTAACTTACCATTTCTCTGTTCCATCTAACCTTAAAACACTTTGATGGAAATACTACAGGAAAATTCAATATTTGTGGCTCATACTGCTGGCTTCTAGTCAGTAGCTTGATTTTAGGCAGTATTGCATATGTGATGGGATTTTGGTATGTGTTGCAGTATTTTGCAGACTTGTTTGTGTAAGTATTTGTGTATCTGTATCAAAGAATTGTCATCCCTGAATCCACTAACTTTTTTTGATTGTTTACTTGTTAAAACTTAGTCGGACTGCTGATTTTTCTCCCCTTCCTCCTCCCCACCTTCATGTTTTCCCGGGAGGGTGCAGATAGATTTCTTTATGGTTAAAGACGCAGTTTTTAAATGAAATTAAATGCTCATTGATCACAAAGTTGCTGTTGGTGATGATGGAATAGGATTATACAGTTTGCAAGTATCTGCTGTCATGCATGTGTCCGTGGTGCTCTCTTTAGTGTACAATAGTGGAATACAGGCTTTTCTAACTTGAGCAGGTCAAAATTATTGAATTGCTAAGTGATATCCTATGTTGTTGTTTAGTAGTTTTCAGTGACATGTGCATGGACTATTATAAGAAGTGGTGATGTGTATTAAAAAGACATTCCAATTCTTTTTGTTGAAATAGAATTTGAAAGTTTTCATGTATGTTTCTTATGGAGACGATAGCATGAATTTTCTTTTCAGTTGTTAGATATTTGTACCAGGGAAAATTATATTTCCTGTCTTTGATATTTGTTGGTATTTTTAAAAGGAGTGACTGTTAATGAAACTGGGCTTAATAGTCTCTTTCCAAAGCAGATTCATTTAAACATACCTAGTTAGAAAAAAAGAGATAATTGCCTAATTAATTACCTAATTGGTAAGCGACTGTGAGTTTTGGTAGTTTTGGATTCTGGATGTAGACTTTTCAGGTATGTGTGTGAACAAACAATGCATTCCTGAAACCATGAGAACACTGTGAGATTAAAAATGACATCTACTACTGTATCCTTGTGATTTTTTTGTAGTTTTTTATTTTAAAGCTAGTTTGACTCTTAGTTTCTCAATTATTCTCCTCATACTTCACACCTCAAATATGTTCTTTTAGGCCACTTTAGTTACAAGGATGGAATAACATGTATTAGTATGGGAGGGATGGTTTTCCAGCTTCATGGAGAAGAGGTTTAGGGGCTTGATTTTAGTAGAACTCTGGAAATCCTTAGAAACTATATACTTGGGAAAAAAAAGGTAATTCTTGATTCAGAACTGTGCAAGGTTATTCACAGTTGACAGTTTTTGATCCAGTATGACTAGTTTGGGAATGGCTGTCTTGGAAGTACAGTAATTTCACGAATACAAGCTGCATGGACTATAAGCCGCATCTCTGGGTGTTGGCAAACATTTAGTTCTTTGTCCTTGAATAAGCCGCACCTGAGTATAAGCCGCTCTGTCGTTCACAGTAAGGACCCGCGTGCAACAAAGTTGACAAATAGTAACAGAATCGCGGCATGGCGGGGGGTTTACTGGCTCGGCTAAGGCTGTGCAGGCTCGTCCCGCTCAGGGCTGCCGACGGGGCCAGGACGGAGCCCCCCCTCGCTCCCATGGCAGCGGCGGCGGGCAGGGACAGAGCACCCCCCTGCTCCTGTGGCGGCAGTGGGCAGGGGCAGAACCTGCCTGCTCCTGCCGCGGCAGGCGGGGGCAGGAGTCCCCCGCTTACCCCACGGGCCGAGGGGATGGCAGCACGGGGCCCCCTCATCTCTCCCTTGGTCTGTGGCAGAGGAGGGAAGGAGGGACCTCCCCGCTGCCTGCAGGGAGCCAGCTCCACCCGTGGCACAACAGAGTAACAATTTGTAACAATTGCTAAATGCCGGCTTTTACTGGCAGGTTGCTCGACTCGGCGCCTCAGTTTCCACTTCAGGGGTTGGAAATGTCAGAAAATTATTCACATATTGGCCGCTCCTGAATGTAAGCCGCATTTCCGGTGTGGGAGCAAAATTTTAGTTAAAATGGTGCAGCTTGTATTCGTGAAATTACTGTATATTGTATAGGGAAAAAGCAAGCTTTAATCACACTTATGTGATTTTTTTTTCTGTGTATTTTCTTAAAAAACTTTGTGACTGTATGCAAAGTTACAAACAAGATTTAAAAAGACATCTCTTTTGACTGAATTGAGATGCTGTACCAGTTTTATGGTGGAAGAGTTGGTATCTGGATGTGTGAATGCTGGAGAAGTTAGAATTCTAAAGGCTTGGGAGTTTAAGTGGACTGTATAGCATCTGATGGAGATTTACACTTTCCTTTGGGCTTTCTTGACTTCTTTGGTGTAATAATCTGTACAAAGCAATTGTTTGGAATATTTCACTTAGTTGGTTTTGTTTTTGTTTTTTTTGAAAGTGAGATTTTATCCTTCACAAGAAGTTTCACGATAGCCTGCCTGCCTGTTCACTATGCTCTCATTTCACACATGAAGTCTAGACTTCTGTTCCTCCCAAATCTGGGAAAACAGACACTAACTAGGATTTAGTTAGTGAATTAGTGTTGCTTTTTTTGATATGTTTATTCAATGTTCAAGAGACTTCCTTGGTAATGTTGTCAAGAGTTAAGTATTTATCTCTCAATATTGCTAGGCTCTTCTAATTTTTCAAAACCATTTTTGTTCTGTCATTTGGCATTAAGAGGCTAGCTGTTCTTTGCCTTTGGTTTTATAGACTGCAACATGAGGTCCTTCCCTGGTCTTGGATTTCATGTTCTTCCCTTTATAGGAGTAATATTCTGTGTTTCTCTGGGTTAGCCCCTTTGTGGAGGAGTATGTGGTGGTGTTATATTTGGCACCCTACAAGGAACAGGTAGGTAATTTTTTTTTTATGCTCTGTTAAGTTTATCAGAAGATATTTTCCTTATTACAGGTTATGTCTTTATATGAACATCTGTCTGGCAATGATTCTCTTATTTGGCAGTAGACACCACCCAGGACAGCAGAAAAATCCAGAATTGCAACTTCCAGGAACATCATTACAAGACCATTTTTGCAACTTGTTTTGTGGAACTAGGTCACAACAGCATTAACTGGCTTGGGTTCAGATTCCCTACAGTGGCATCTCCAGAGGGCTCCCAGTTCCATATCAACTGGATCACTTAGTTTTCCATCTCTCATGCTCTATACCTCACTCCCAGACCCAGTTCCATCCTTTTCTGCTTGTTCTTACTAAAGGAGGTAGTCTTAAAGCTTCAAAGAGCTGTCAGCAATGCAAGTGCTGGGGTTTTTTGCTGGTCCCCATTTGTCAGCATTTTTCATGGATCAGCAAAGGTCTGCAGTTGGTCTTAGTCCCACGTGAAGTAAATTGTGAATGGATGGTGGTAACACAGCTAGGAAGGGAGAGCAGTGTCTATAAGGACAACATGACCTTTCCAAATCGTCTCTGGCTTTGAGATCCTTTTAGCACAGGAAGCCAGTGTTTCAGTGCTCCTTTTCTTTGTGTGTATACCCAAATGTGTTGCATAGAGATACTGAAATCGTTTGTTTATTTGTAGTAGAAGGGTAAATAACCAAATCTTAAAAAAGAAATGCAGCTTCATCTTTGAAATTCAAGAAATCATAGTTACAGTTGAATATATACCAACCACTTCAAAGTCATTAGGATAAAGGTAATGTTAGCTCCAGTCCTCTAGCTGTACAGTGAAAGGATAGGGAGTCTGGGTTGATGATGTTTTCTGTAAGGTCGCAATACAAAACATAAAACTTAATCTGAAACAAACTTTTCGAAAACATTAATAGCAAGGGTAATTTTCTGTCCATTGTAATGATGCAATAACTATGTCATACTGAGCTGCAGAAGGGTCCTACAAACTCCCATCACAATAACGTTCAGCCAGTTGATGCATAACTTAATGCTTCATATGGTGTCAGTTATAAAGGTGTGACACAAAATGCAGAATTAATATATTTCGGCATGTAAAACTTCTCTAATTCACTTAACAAGACTACATCTTTTTTGTATAAAGTACTCAAGATACAGTGCTGGTGAAGTGTGACATGTAGTAATGAAATGTTTGTGAGACCAGTTACAACTTGCTGCCTTCCAGTGCTTACTTTGCTTGCATCTTCTCCAAACAAGAAGTTTGCTATTTCACAGCAGAGAATAATAGCAAATTCTTTTGTGTGTAGCTGCCACTGAGATCTACTTTGTAGGAAGTAAGACCAGATTAAGTTGTACATGTAATATAAAACAGTAGGGTTTTTTAAAATTTGCACTAGTATTTGAGTCTGCCAAAGCATTTTCCAACTGTAAATGCAAAATGTTTCATACTCTTTTTAGTTTTACTTTTATGGTAGCATATTAATGCATCTAATTACAGATGTGGTGCGGTATCTGAAAATGAGTTGTTAGTGTGACAACTTGAGTGGTGAGAGCAGTGTTTAGGCACAAAAAATGTTAACATTAAGTGTGCACAGTGCAAATGTGATTGGAAATATTTGAACACTGTCATTTTCTTTTTTATTAAACTTGTTTGATTTCAGTAGAAAACTGAATTATCATTTAATGATAAAAAGAGCTGGAAACAGAATTTATATTTTAACTGGCAAGAGACTTACTAACTTTATGGAAGCTAGATTTTAAAAGAAGGGTTCTAACTCTGCTTTAGGAAACTGTGAAACAAGTTGCTGCTGTTCCTGCCGAGTCTAACAAGATCTTCCAAAAAATGTTTGTAATGGGAGACTGTTTTTTTTCTCTCTGGTCTTTATAAAAAGTAATGACACCATCATGGGAAAAGAGAGAAGAATAGACTTAAATCGATGTTGAAAGGCTGATAGCCTGTATCTTAAGCAGGAAATCTGAAACAGAACTGTGATACTTCCAACATCATTGGGTGGGAGTGAAGAGAAAAGACAAACAGTGAAAAAACTCTCTTCCAAATGTTGATTTAAACAGGCAGGGATTAAAGGAAAATTTATAAAGCCAGGAAAATTGCTTAAGTGGTACTGGACAAATAAAATTCATGCATGTTAAATAACAGGAGGAAAGTTTTTCAAATACTTTTGCACGTTTACATTATTGATAGCATTTTAGGGAGAGTTGTTGGTGTCGCTGTTCATAATTGTATTTTCATTGTTATGTTACTTCTGTTGTTAAATACAAGACCAAAGCAGTGACTAATACAAAAAGTGTTAATTCATTCAAGAAACCGCTGGACACAGCAGCATATTTGAAGAATGTTGCTCAAGAATTGGGATGTACCAGAGACAGGTTGCAGAGACAGCAATAATTCAACTTCGTTTGAGTTTCTTTATTTTGTAAACAGCTGCATATTACCTACTCCACACCTCCCTGCATTCTTTAGGGTGTTCAGGAGGGTTCTCTCTGTTAGACCACTACTCGGTGTTTGGAGCAAATGGGCAGGTAGAGACATTACAGAAATAAAGATGGCCAAGGTGTTGACAGCCAAGTTTTGTTGTGGAAAGCTGGATCAACTGTCCTGTCCTCTGGTGCATTTCATGTGAACAGCTAGGTAAGTTCCTTTGTCAAGAATTCACAGGTAGTAGTTCCTTATGAGGACCTGGTTTGGGATTTTGGTATCTGAGCATTCACATATTCAACTGCTTTAACTGAGCAATGAGCTTTGAAAGAACACTTAGTTGTAGAAAATCAAGAATTCTTAAAAGTCTCTTCTTTGGCTTCTCGGATTGGCTGACTGAATTCATTGGACTTAGAGTTTTATTCTTTACAAGCTGTGATTTCCCTCTATTTCAAGAGAAGCGAGATCTTGCTTAGAAGTGTTGTTAAGGTAATTCATTGATATTTGGGTGTACTGAAATGCTGTAGATAAATGATTGCAGAGAGAAGGCAGTGAGAAAATTCATAGCCAGTGCAAATTTCTTTGAACTAAGACAACTAAGAGCTCAGGCTGACCAAGGAGGACAAAACAAATAGGGACTTTCCTATTTGTTTACTGAAGATCACACATGCTGGTGCACTGAGTAAGGTAGTATTTTTTAAGAAAGGAATATAATTGTGTTAGATGACATCAGCTAGATTCTGACCATTAATTGATACTAGGGATATGCATATTTTAATGTGAATAAGGTAGTGAGCTTTCATGGGTTTTGTTCCTGGAATCATTTAGGCTAAATCCTCCACATGTAATGTGTTCTTCCCCTCTACAGGATTTACAATAGATGAACAGATTTGGTAGCTGTAGGTTCTGAAAATGGAGACATAATGGAGAAAGGGTATACAAAACTTTAGCTATAGGCAGAAGTGTTGCTCACTGGTACAGAAAAAACATTATTAAGATATTGTGAGCAAGTCAGAAAACTCAAGCAGAGTGCTGTTAGTGACTCAGGATGTAAGGATGTGTGAGGGGGCATGGACAAAAATTGGAAGGGTATTTGCCTCAGGCTGCTAGAGAATCTGAAAGAAAGGCATCACAGAATGAAAAGTAATCTGTGATCTCACTTTTCAAATTAGTTAGGTAAGGTAAGGAATAACATTGAACTGCTTTTTCGTACACCGTGTGATGAGATTACAGAGAATTTTTTTACTGATTGTTCTTGAAGCTACTTCATACCCAGATTTAACAGTTAAACTTTCTGCTCCAGGCATTTTAACTACTTCTGATTCAAATATGGCTGTCAAGGATCTTAAATCTTAGCTCCCTTTCCCTTGAGCATCACTTGAGTGTCTGGTTTGAACTTACTCCAGCAGTTTTCTGTATACCTAGTTGTAATGGTTATCCACATTTTTTTTTTCAGTGTAGCATTTTGACACAGTAAAGGGTAAGAGCATTTGGAATTCAGTGTGAGGCATAGAGACAAGCTCATTAGTTTCACTGTTTCAGAAAATACGTATGAGCCAAACATTTCAGTTCATATCTACTTGTTTTGTGTGATTTGTTGTAACTTACTAAGTTTAGAAGTGAGATCTGTGCCAAGTAAAAATGGTGAGGCAGCATCACAGAAGCCTTGGAATTGGGTATCAGGGATGTGTGCAGGTAATGCCTTTATATCTGCCACTTTAGGTTATTTGTTCTAGTTTGGAATTCATTTTAAGTATAACTAGAAGTCATCACTGGAGCCTCTGACACGTTAGGAAGATACTATTCCACCCCTGCCAGGTTTGTTCTGAGAATTTAGTTAGAATAAGTTGATAGGGGGAGGATAGATGGATTTACTTGATGAAATTTTAATTTTCTTTTGATGTTTAAATATTTGTAAAATATTTTAGGCATAGTCTATGATTTGCTTTTTATGAGCGTTCTTCTTATTGTTCATTTGTCATCTTGCGGTAAATTTAATGTTTGTGCTAGTTCTTTCTGTTGTGATTGCTTTATTTGGAGCCTCTGGGGGACTGCCTCTAAAAGTTACCCCATTTTCAGTTGGAGACCTGAGTACAACTTTCTTTTTGCAATAAACTTGGAACCTGGACACAAGAGACTATGATGTTTCTACCATGTGCACATGGGATATCAGGTGTAGATTTTGTCTTACCAATAGGCAGTTAGCAAAGTCTCCTACTGGTAGAAATTAGTGGTCTTGTAGTTGTTGCAGTGAGTTTTACAGATGCAAGTCCATTCTTCCAAATTTTTTCTTGTCAGGACATTTCACTAGCATATATTGTTTGCAGTTATCATTTTGCATTACATCCCCATATGACTTAAAATTTGTCTTTAATTTCCCATTTTTATCAAAATACTGTTGATCCTGTTCTACATTTAATTTGTATCATCCCACTGTCACCACTGACAAAATGAAGAAAAATATTAATGAAAGGTTTTTAAAAATACACTGCAAAAGTAAGATGAAACAGCAAACACAGTTCTAAAAAAAAAAAAAAAATTATAACTGCATTTTTTTTTTCTTACCTCAGGTCAGATTTGGTCTTTCCCCTTCTGCCACTTCCTGGTGCCAGATTCTTTTTGGGAGGCAATGTTTCTTGTCTTGACTGACAAGAGGTGCTGTCTCTGGTAGGATAAATTATCTTTGCTCTTTCTTTTTGTCTTTGATTTCTTATCCTTTACCCTCTTACTTTCTTGTCACTATTCTCTCTTCCCCTTGCTGTGCTCTTCCTCTCCTGCTTTTCTCCTTTGAGTGCTCTGGGGTGGGATTTTCAACAACCCCTTGGGAAGCTGTAGACACCTGTTGGGTGTAAGTGTAATAGAAATTTAATGCCTGTCTCTGTAGGCCTCCTTGAAAAGAATAGCTCTGGTGTTTCTTGGTGCACAACTTGCCCTCACTTACTTCAGAAAAAAGCTGTTGCTGGAATTGTGTATACAGATAGATACAGATACGGATTTGTGGTTTGGTTTTGTTTTTTGGCAGGTGAGATGAGGTGCCTTTACTAGTGAAAGTTTTGCTAGGTTATGGCTGATGTATTCTTTAATTATTTCTTGAGCAGAGTCATTGTTTATAAAAACTCCTCAGGAGCAGCTGATTCCTTGTGTAAATGCTATTTACTATTGGCTTATTGATACTAAAGCAGCCAGTATTCCTGACTGAAGGTGATTTCTAGTGGCTCCTTCTATGAGACTGTATTTACTCAAAAAACTTGAAAGGATGAGGTGAAATCTGTGTATAAACAGTGTAGAAATCAGCAGAAATCAATATGCCAGATAAAAATAATAATATTGATATTAGGGTTGTAATTTTCAACGAATTTCCAGACCAGTTTTTAGACCAGCAATGTTGCTTTCCAGATACTTGATGGTATAGGAGGAACTTCATGGCAACTTCTGGAAATAAACACCTCGGTGTGTGCCCAGAACAACATTAGAATTACTTAGCAGATGAATAGCAGTGTCCTGGAGGTGCCTGGTTGGAGAGCAGTGCTGTGAGCTGTTAAACAGGTGATACTCTGGGTACTTGATAGGTATCTCAAGTATCCTAGCTCCAGCAGCAATAGATCATACATGATTTTCAAGGTCACAAATGCTTAGTATATAGTCATGTAAGGACCTCTTGTGTGATTGTCAGTAACTTCTTTATCTCCAAATAAATGATTCTTGTAATAATCGACATTCAGTTTTACTGGAAATATATTTTTGTGTATTTACCTCTGTGTATGTATATTAGCTGTACATGCTCAGAAATTGTTGTTCACCTGGAATGAATTTCAAACTGCTGTGAGTCTTGATTATAAATCCTTGTAAGTTGGACTTTTTTTCATAATAGAATTAAATTAACTCTGAAGAAATCTGTGGTTTGAGCACGAAGGCTTCTCTGCTCAGGATACTATCACATCACTTCTACTCAACAAAGCAAGTGTTTGAATTATTATATATTTACATATACTTTTAATGTAGGCAAGAATGCTGAGATATGCCTAACACAAATAGTGCTCAGTGTACAGCTGTTACATGTATTTCAGCATGCAAGCTGATGAGTGGGTTATCTTTGCAACTGGAAAATCTCTGTAGTGAGAAGTAGCTTATGATCCACCAATAAAGTGGATCTATAAGAGCAACTTCACCAAGACTACTAGTGCTGGAACAAAGATCACTTCTGGACTGACATAATTATGCCGTTGCAGCTTCTAAAGTTTCCTCTGTCTTTACTTCCTAAGAGTAAATAAGGCCACTAACTTCAGCCCCTGAACTATTGCTAGTATTACTTTTATATGACCAAAGTAGTCTCTTTGAACTAGGAGGTAAGTTTGGGAAAGAGATTTCAAGGATTCCCTTGAAAAAAGACATCTAAGCTTCATAAAAGTAAACTGTAGAGAATTCAGGGCTTTCTATGTAATGACTAAGCTTTTTTCAGTCTAGATGTGCATAAGATAGCTCAGGTGATTTTAATTCCGTACCTGTTTCCTGCTATTGTTTGTGCTGTTCTGATAAGATGAAATTGTCAGTAAGTGTTGTTTGATCTGTGACTGTGGAAATGGAAGTCAGTTACTTCTGGTTAACCATGACCTGTTAATTGCATTAATTAGATATCTTGCAGGTTTAAGAAGATGGAGTAGAAACTGCAGAGTGTCTTGACTCAGGAGGTCAGATGCATTTTCCAGTTCTCTTCTCCCTTGGTTATCTTCAAGTTTAGAAAATTCCATAGACAAATAAAAGCCTACTTGCCTTTCCTGAATTCAGAAAGAATGGATACTGTAGTCTGCAGGTGTCTTTTCCAAGGTTGTTTGCCATAAGGCCTGTGAAATGCTGGACGGGATCTGACAACATACAGTGTTCCTTATTCTGAAAGACATTTGTGATGAGCAGAGAAAACAGCTTGAGATTTTACTGTAGAAGAGTGGCTTTGTAAATGAAGATATACAAGTAAAAGGTTCATTAGAATATAAACTTGTCGTTATAGTGTAGATAATTGAATAATTTACTATTATTAGTCAAATTTGTACAGTAGAGGTTGCTATTGCTGGTGTATTTGGAAGCAGAGTATCTGCAAGATATAACTCTCAAGTTTAACTCATGTCACATTAAAAAATAAGTATAAATGGAGGATATTAATATGTTTTGGGTTATCTCATAGTTTGTTAGAATATTATCCAGCTCTTATCTTGGAGCTAGATACTGAGAGGTATCATTCTTACTGTGCCTCAAAGCTCAGTTAATATTTTGTTCCTGGAAGCATTAGGAATTAAAAGAAAATGACGAGAAAATGAAGGAATGGACTGTTGGGAATTGCTTGTCAGAATACATTTATTTAGCCAAGACTGAAGTACTTCAAGGTGATAAGTGAAGGAAGAAATGGAAGGGATATCAGGCTCATACCCAATCTTAGTTTACAGTGATATGTAGACTAGGAGACTTGCTATATTTGTGGCTACATATTTGACATGGACATCACAGCAAACTTTAGAATCCAACTCGGGGTGCAGCGTGTAGTCGTAAAAAACAGTGTACATGTTTAAAGAAGGTATTAATTGCAGAAGATACAAGTTTGAGGATGAATGATTTTGCTTGTAAACATTTGAAAACTTGAAAAGCTCAGCCATTTAGTGCATGAAACCACCTTTCTGTGTGGAATTCAAGCAGTGTCCAGTGAGCAGTGGAGAACAGAGCTTAGTCTGCAAACGTAAAGGAAAGCCTTGTGCTTCCAAGAGGCGGAAATTGAGGTAAAACAGCTAAAATACCTCCCATATGTCCATCTTCCCCCGTTTCATTATCTAGGTTTTCCTCACTAGTATCTTTGTATTACAGATTTTTTTTCTAATAGATTGTTTTAAAACTTTTCTGTGAAGATCTGTCAGATTTGATTGTTACACTTTTTTTTTAAATCCTTAAATACTGTTACATGCATTTTGTAACTGTAGCATGGCAACTGAGTCTATGGTAAGTAGTGAGACCTGGAGGGTGTTTGACCATCCCTCTCCTTTTTTCTTAAATCATGAAGTGAGGTATGTTTTATCTGTTTTGATAAAATGCTGTTTTATTTATACCTGGTTTATTTTGTGGTTTGGCAAATAAAGTAAAACATCTGAGTCTTGTTTATGAAAATGAGCTAATTACATTAAAATACTTAAGTACTGAAGACTTTTGAGCTGTGATCTACGTATTAGTGATGGGTTTTATTGTTTAGTGATAGACTGGAAACTCTTTAGAAAAATTATGTGACATAATGGTTATTTTCAAATAGAGTGATTAGTAAATTATTCTTAAAAGTTAGTTAGATACATGTGTGAGATGATCAGGACTGTCATGTGTGAGATGATCAGGACTGTCGGGGAAACGTTGTAGGTCAGCTGTACTGTTGGATTCCAAGAATGGTTGTCCCCATCCTCAGCACTGCTGAGGCCATGCCTCAAGTACTGTGTTCAGTTGTCCCTTCACTTTAAAAAGGATATTGAGGTGCTGGCATGTATCCAGAGGAGTGCAACAAGGCTTGAAAAGGTCCAGAAAATATGGAATGGCTGAGGGAGCTGGATTTGTTTAGTTTTGGGGAGGCTCAGAGGGAATCTCATCACTCTCTGCAACTACCTGAATGAGATCTGTCTCTTCCAACATGCATGCAGTGAGAGGACAAGACGAAATGGCCTGCTGCTAAGACAGGGAAGATTCAGATTAGATACTAGAAAAAAAAAAACAAACAAAAACGGGGTAATTAGGAATTGGAATAGTTTGCCCAGGGGAATAGGGGAACCAGGTATTCAAGATGCATTTGTATCTGGCACTGGGTGATATGGTTTAGTTGTTAAGGGGTTACAGTAGTATTTCTGGGTGAACAGTTGGATCTCATGACTGTAAAGGTCTTTTCCAGCCTTGTTGATTCTGTGACTCTTAAGTATCAGGCACTGTGCAAGTGGGCTTCATGAAGATTGTTGACAGAGGTAAGCAGATTCAGGTATCTGTTTCTACTCCAGAGAGGAGGGAGGAGTGCAGTGAAGAAAACAAAAGCCTTTTGTAGGCCAAATTCCCTCCCTTTCTTCCTCCCTTTTTATTTTCATTTCTGAGTCCGCAACATCTCTGCCTGCAAATTACGTCCTACTAGTTCTTTTTAGTCTGGTTACTTCTTCCACTTCTGGTTACTTTGCTGTAAGAAGATCCTGCATGTTCAGTCATGTTGACACAGGCTGTGTGAGGGAGCAGAGTGTTTTTGGTTATTTCAAGGGTATAGTGTGAATTTTCTGTTCAGTACATGTGATAAAGTCTATGTTGCAGGTGTCTTTCATGTTTATTTTCTTCGTTTGTTTTAGTAAACATGAGGAAAAGTAAACAAAAATTACAGTAATTTCAGGAATATAAGCCGCACGGACTATAAGCCGCATATATGGGTGTCGGCAAACATTTCGGTTTTTGTCCTTAAATAAGCCGCACCTGAATATAAGCCGCTCTGTCGTTCACAGCGAGGACCTGCGTGCAACAAA
>PYHW01010435.1:1956799-1974299 GCA_013186435.1 Turdus rufiventris
CTGCCCCTGAATGTAAGCCGCATTTCCGGTGTGGGAGCAAAATTTTAGTTAAAATGGTGCAGCTTATATTCGTGAAACTACTGTAATTTTGAAGTAAGATGAGATCCAGAACAATGGCAGTACTGTTGTTCCTCAGCCCCCACAGGATATACTGGAAAAAGTGCTTTAACACTCACCAAGAGTGATAGGCTGCTGTAAGAGTTTAAAATAAAGTATGAAGTCTCATGTGTAATGAGAAGTGGCCTTTAAAGCACAAATCCAATTAGTTTATTTAGAGGCATCAAAGAGTAGAGTTGTAATAGGTCCGTGTAAAGAACAGGAATGTGCTTACCAGGCAGCCACTGTACTTCTGTGGTCTTTGTTCATCAATTTGTCAGGACAGTGGAGAAGTTCACAGCAAATTTCCTAGTGTCCTTTGACCTAAAAAAAGCATTTTAAACTGTTAAACTTTAGGGTCTAAGCATGTGGATTGCCCATTACCATGTCATTTTGAAGTGACTGTGCTGACAAATAAAGTAATGCAAATTGTTAGTAGGATTCTCTGCCAGAATCCTATCACGTTACTTTCATCAAAGTATAGAACGTACCTTGGTTCAGAAGTCACTTGTCAGCTAAAGTTCTTGTGTGAGAGAAGATCCTGTGACTTTCTGTGCCCAATTCCTAGGCAGAGGGAACCAGTTTAACAATGGGTACTGTAATAATGTGTGGTGTGGGAGTGACTGGATTCACCAGAATTCAGCTTGAGACTTTTGTAGTTTTTTTGTTTTGTTTTCTTTTTCACACACTAGAACGTGTGCTGAATGTATGCCATGCTAAGTCTGAGCATCATGGTTTGTTTGGATCAGGACTCTGGAGCAGCTTTGAGGGTAATACAGCTGCTTGATAAGTGATACAAGAACATATATACTTTCTTTTGTTAAGTGGTGTTTTGCCACGATTTGGTTTCTTCAAACATTGAAGGAGTTTAAATGAATACACTACAACACATGTAATATAAAGTTTTTTATCTATATGTATAGATCACACTGAAATTACATTACTTATATGAAGAAAAGTCAAACTAAAATTCCATATTGCCGTGTACCCTTGTAAAGAATTATGTCTTAACAAAAAGTGTAAACTGTTAGAAAATGTAGTCCTGAACAGATACCTATTTGAAAGATTGATTTTTATCTACGGAATTCTGTGATACTTCTGTTTTGTCACTAACCTTCTACTAATTTTAATAATGTGCTAGTAAACTTTTAATATTAAGTATACATTTAACTTTTGTAGCTATAGATGGATAAAAAAGCAAAACTGCTGATATTTTTGGTTGCATTTTCACGTTTGATTCAGGTTGTTTCTTGGAGTTTTTTCCCCACCAAGGAAAACCTGTAGTATTTAAACACTATTGTGCTAGAAAATTGACTTCATAAACAACTATTGGGTCCTCATGAGACCGTGTTCTAATCCCTCTACTCCTTTGCATTCTTCCCCTAATTCATAAGGAATATAGGTCCTGAATCTTGTTTTAGAGGGATGCAACTGAATCAGGTTTTACTTTTTTACTAAATACTTGTCTTTCTAAACATCTTGAACAGAGGGCTTTAGAGGTCTAGAGGAGTTTGAAGAATTATGGACTCCTGCTTTTGTCTTTTAAATGAACCAAAATTTTAATATCTGACAGATCTCTTTGTGGTCAGAAGAGACAATTCTTCTATCATGGGCACATTGCATTCTAAACTTACAGATTTGTAAATGAAAACGGTAACACAATTGTAAGTTGCTTAATTTCTGCAGCCATGGAGGCATGGTGTTTTCATTTTTTTCCCGTATTGCCTCTAATTCTTAGTTAACTTCGTTAGCAGAGGACACCTTGATAGTCAAGGACATGACTGTTCATAATTTTAGGATTTTTTATGTGGTTGTAAAAATAAAACAGATTGAGAAATACCCATTCAGTACCTCCAGTGCTAAGATCGGAGATTAAAAATCCTGGTTGATTACCAACCTTTTTTTTTTTTTAATTTAGATTTTAATTTAAAGGAAAATTTATCTGGTGATCTCTATTTCACATTAGAAAAGAGATTTTGATTGTAAGAGAGATTAAAGTTAAAGAGGAAAAAAGAAGGGAGGTATAAATTTACAAAGGAAAAATATCTAGATTTGCCAGCTTTAACTTTCATGCATTTTTTAATATTTTTTTCCAGAGGAAGGCACATTTGTTTGGCATTCTCATGTATATTTGTATATTACAAGAAGGATGTGAAAGGAGAGCATGCCAGAGGTATAATCAGGAGACTGCAAAGAAGTCAGGTTTTTATTTTATTAGTGAATAAATGTTTTGTATTCTTTGAAAACAACGAACAACACAAGATTTGGCAGTCTTGTCAAACTTTCCCCTTCTGTGATAGAACTGTGTGTACTTCTAAAATTCTTGATATCTGGATTGAGCTAACAGTGTATCTAAGGAAAAAATACCTCTATGTGCATCCTTATCTATTTACAACTCTCTCCAGATGGGTTGTGGCTCTGGGCCCTTTGCTCAGCTATGAAGTTGGAGCTGTTACTGTTGCCTTACTTGAAAATACATTCATTCACATTCTCAGTGAGTTTTATAGGTGGAAGTTTTTAAGCAGTTTGATATTTAAGAGGTTTTTTTGTTTGGTTGTTTTTTTAGTTGTGGGGTTTTTCTAATATTGATGTGAATGAGAAGTTTATTCATGTTTCCTGTAAAATACAAAATACCTGCAGAGGCTGAGAGGTAATAGTGTTCTCTTCTTGAAGGGTTTGATAAATTTTTATCTTAAGTTTGGAGAACTTCTATATTAGCAACTTAAAATGCCTACTTTACATCAGTGATGCAGAAGTGCTCACATTCAACACACCTGAAAGTTGAAGCCAGTGTTTTAACAGATACCCAGATTCCTTTTTAACTATCAAACTTTTGTGTTATATATTTGAGACACTTCTGAAACTACTTATTACTTAGTTACAAGGACTTGTAAATTTTGATCTGAATTTGAGGCTTTGTCAAGAGTTCAGCTTCTGAAATTTCATATTATAATTGTATGTGGGATAAGAACAGTGGTGGAAAAGTTTGGCAGTATCAGCAGCATCATGATCAAAGTCTTTTTTTTCTGGTAAATATTAGAAAACTAAGTTATGTGTGCTAATGAAAATTAAACATAGTCTTTTTTTTTTTTTTTCATCAGTAGCTGAACCCCTCCTGAATATAGCCATTTCAATGAAAAAAACAATTAATTTAGCAGGGAGTACAGTGAACTACATTTATAAACAGGTTGATGTGAACAAAATTGATACTGCTTTAAAGTAACCTTTATTTAATCTCTTCCTGTTTCAGACTTGTACTATGGTGGAGAAGCTTTCTCTGTAGAGCAGCCACAATCTTTCACTTGTCCTTATTGTGGGAAAATGGGGTATACGGAAACATCTCTTCAAGAACATGTTACTTCTGAGCATGCAGAAACATCAACAGAAGTGGTAAGAAGCCTCAGAACTTGCATTCATAGCAGAAATGCATTTAAAATAGTCTAACTTCTGAAAATTTTTTTATTGAAGCATGTATTCATTTAAATGCTTTGTCAGAAGAGAAAGTACCTACATTTGGAATGACATCAAAATTCCTCTATGATTTATGGTTATCATAATATAACGAGCTTGCTTCTTTCTTTTAGAGTTTTTGTTTGTTCTACTCATATAAAGGCTGCCATGTTATTGTTATACTGTAAGACAAAATTTAGAAAGTTCTCACAGTTACTCTGTCTAGCTGTGTCTCCCTTGTCATAATTAGTGAGTAATTGTTCTGCAAGCTTACAGCTATACTAGTCTTTTATGACTGTAAGAGTGAGAGAGACACGCAGATAGTTTTATATTTTCTAATAGCTTTTTAAATGGACCTCTTATTTTATGCAGTGGGATTCTATAATTGTTTTAAAACTATTCTTCTCAAAGCAGGGGGTTTTCCCCAATCTCTAACCATTAGGACAGTAAATGTGGTTTAATATGCAGTTTTTAAACAAGTTTAAACACAAATACTTTAACTGGAGATTTTACCTCCCACTATATTGATTTACCTTAGCAGTAGAAGAAACTGGGTTAGCAGTTTAGCAGTTTAAAATTACATGGAGGCTGCTATTCTGTGGTTAACTGTTTTACCTGAGACCCCTAGGAAAAAAGTGATGCTTGAAGCGGATTAATCATCACTAATATATTATGTGAAATTAGTTATAAATTGGTTCTCTATTGTATTCTTAATTTTCAAAGAATTCTGTGGAAGAAAATGAATGACCCTTCAAACCTAATAAGGAACTTAGGTGAAGGTATGATATGGAAGGGTGTTGGTTCATCTTTTTGGGACTCAAAGTTGTTAACAATCTTTCTTAAAAGCACAGAAAGTGTTTGCTTCACAGTCAGTTGCACTGTGGTGTATTATTTGACTCGGTGACACATTGCAATTTTTAGTCTCTCTAGTTTTTCTTAAACTTTGCAACTTTCAAACACAGCATCAACCATTGAAAGTTCTGCATTTGGATGACTTTGTTTTGTGGCTTGATATTGCAATTCTGATTTGCACCACTTGATGTCAGTGATATATTCCTAACACTGAGTGTTCACAGATCCTGGGTTTTTTAACTTGACATGCCCTTGTTTGCAGTTGTGACTTCTAGAACTCCACACATAAATCCTAAATTTGTGATTCTTGACAGCTGCTACTCTGGTGAATCCTAAAAGAGTTACATGTGTAAAAAATCCCAAAAACCTTCTTTATACATCAGTCTGCAACACTGTTATATCATTGTTCCAAACAATTATAAAGGACAATCTTTTAATCCTTGAATACAGTTGTTAGTGTTTGTGCTAAGTTTAGAGTCTGGCATTTGTGGTAAATGTTCAGTGTGCACGCACATAAAATTATTTGGGTACTGTACCCTTACTGGCATAATGAGCAGCTAAAAGACTGGTAAAGAGGAAAATATTATGGATTCTAAATGTTTGTGGTTATAGACTTTCAGACAATTCTTTGTATACATACTGAACATGTAGTCATTTGAGTATCTCCTTCCAAAGATGTGTTTATTTTAGACATTTATTTTTAGGGATGTAATGGAACTTTACAGGGACAGAATAATTTTTATTTTATAGGCTTTTTATCCCTAGTTTTTCAGAGAATAAGTAAAAAAAATATTCGTCTTTTAAATTTTGCCATTTTTATAATCAAAAGTGATGCAGATAAGTTTGCTTTCTGCTGATATTTTCAAGTATAAGTATTGGAATCACATGCTAAATGTGTTGAAAGAGACCTCTGGAGGTCATCTTGAGCAGCTCTACATACAGTTGGTTGCTCAGGACCATGTCCAGACAATTCCTTAATAGTGACTCCACAGTTAACTCTCTGATTAACTTAGTGATCCTCACAGTGAAAAATGTTTCAGTGCTGCCTGATGTTTTTGAGGAAGTTCCTGTATTTAAATTTGTGCCTACTGTATCTCATCCTGTCCCTGCCTGGCTCCATCATCCATTTAGGTTCCCTTCAGGTATTCATGGACATTCCTAAGATCTGTACCCATTTACCCTGCCCTTCCCCAGGCTGAACAGTTTCATCTTTCTCAGCCTTTCCTTCATTCCTCTGTTTAATCTTTTTCTGAGCTCTTTTCAGTGTATACATGTGTGGAGCTGAGAGCTGGGCACTGGTGCTGGGTGAAGGCGAAGGAACACAACTCTCATCCTGCTGGCAGTTCTCTGTTCATTGTAGCCCAGAATACTACTTACTTGCTTTGCTACACGACTACACTGTTGGCTCATGGTCTGCCAGGATCCCAGGTCCTTTGCTGCAATGCTGTGTTCCAGATGACTGGCCTCCAGTGTCTGCTGGTTCATGGGGCTATTCCTGCCTAGGTGCAAGACTTCGTACTTCCACTTTGTGAGGCTCCTGTTGTCCCGTTTCTTCAGGTTGTATGGTCAGTCTAAATATCAGACACTCCTAGTTTTATGTAATCAGCAGAATTCCCACTGATAACCACCCTCTGAACCCGTCCACTGAGATGGTTTTCACTCTACTTCATCCTCTGCTTATCCAGCCTGAGCATCAGGAACTTATTCTTTAAGTACCCTGTGAGAGGCAGTGTCTGTGGTCTTACTTGAAAGTCCAGTTTCTTCTACTATTCAGTATTCTACCAGGCCAGAAACTTATGCATTGAAATTTAGGAAGCTAGTCAAGTATGTCTTCCTCTTTGTGAAGCCAGTGCTGACTACTGTTGATGATTTTCTTGTCTTAATAGTGCCTAAAAATAGTTACCAATAGTTTCCTCACTTTCCCAGGGATCAAAGCAAGATGACCAGCCTGTAGTTCCCTATGTCCTCCTCATATTTGCCTGTCTTTAAGATAGGAGTGAAATTCACTCTACTCTTCAGGCAACTCACCCAGTCACCATGATTGTTCAGAGGTTGAAAGGAGGCCCACTATGGCATCTGTCAGCTCCCTCAGCACCTCTCGGTGTGTCACATCCATCACAGCCTGTGGGTTTAAGTATTCTAGTTCGCATAAGGGGAATGTCTTCCCTACTCCAGACTTTACCCCTACTGTCTGGGGCTTGGAGTTGCTAAAAATTTGTCTTGCCAGTAAAGACCATAGCAAAGGAGGTATTCAGTACTTCAGCCTCTTCTCTGTCCTGTGTAACTCAGCCTCACATCTTTTGAACAATGGGCCCACATTTTTCCTAATTATCTTTATTTCCTATGCACTTCTAGAAGACCTTCTTGTTACCTTGGACATTACTTGCCTGATTCAGTTCCATTTGGGCTTTAGCTTTGCTCACATTGTCCTGTGACACTCAAATAATACTCATGGTAGGCTACACTATGCCTTACCCTGGGAGGGTAACCTCTGTATGTTTTCTTTTTGTGTTTGAGTTTGTCCCAGGAGTGTCTTGATCATCCATGTAGACCTCCTGGTATTTTAGTCTAACTTCATGTTCATTGGGATGGAGAGCTCTCAGGTTTGGAGGGGGAGCGATCTTTCAATATTAACAGGCTTTCTTGGGGCCCCTTTATTCTCCATGTTCATACACCATGGGACTTCTCTGAGCAGATATTTTAAGACCCCAAAGTTTGCTTTGCTGAGGTCCAGGGTCATGAGCTTGTTTTTCATCTTCTTCCCTGCCCTCCGGATCTCGAACTGCACTATGTCAAGGTCACTACAGCCATGACTTTCTTTGACCCTCACATCCCAACTGATCTCTCCTTGTTAGTAATTATGAAGCTCCATATAGCATCTCTCCTCATATACTTTTTCCCTTGGAAGGGGAAGTTACTCCGAGTGCACTCCAGGAGCCTCTTGGACTGCAGTCATGCTGTGTTGCCATTCCAACACATACTGGAGTGGTTGAAGACCTCCATGAGGATGAGGTCCTGGAAGTGTGAGACAGCTGTTCCATGCCTCTAAGAGGGCCTGATCTCTCTGTTCCTCATGGTCAGGTGGCCTGTAGTAGACAACCCCTATAACATCTCCTTTGCCTTAATTCCAACATACAGGCTCTTCATCAGGTCGTCTTCCATCCAGACTATGCTTTTAATGCACCCCACCTGCTCTCTCACTTAAAGGGCAAGCCTCTCTTCCTGTTCAAAGAGCCCTCTTCTAAAGAACCAGTATTTCTTCAGCCATATAATGTCCAGGGACAATGGTTAGAGTTAGTTGGAAGGCAGAGGAATCTGGGAATCAGTATGAATGGTTGTTTTGTAGCTGTTGAGGTTTCAGGTCAGTTGGACTGGTCCAGATAAAATGCAGTGTTCAGCTAGAAGTCCCCTAGCATTGTAAATAAAAAAAATATTTAGAAGACTTCATAAAATACAGTCTCTTCAGTCTTGTTTCATAACAGAGATACAAATATTCTGCTATTACATTGCACTGCAGCAACTTTCTCATCTTCAAGAAGGCGGTAACTGGGGAAAGCTTTTTTTTGCATTAATGAAATGGACCGTCTGAGACAGTCTCGATGTCTCTGTTCATCCTCTAAGATCCCAGTGACTCTTGTTGAGGTTACAGAAGTGCTGTCACTTGAAGTGCTTGCTTTGTTTGTAAATGGAGAAGTAGTGGTAATACAAGCACAGTTCTGGAAACTGACAGATGTCCTGAGTGGGATTGACTTAGGCTTTTAGAGTCATCTTTCAGGGTTGCATGGTGATTTCTTAATACAAATGCTCATAAATTCAAGAGAAAGTTCTGACAATGTATTTTGTCTGCACCATTTGTTCATGTATGTCATAATTAGCAATGATTTTTAGCTGTGTCATGCTTAATCAGTGATCCAGCAGTCTTTGTTGTGACTCTATCAGAGCTTATGCTGTACCTAAATTGTTGTTTGTGCGTAACAGTACTTGAGTAACTTTCCCAAATCAAGAGTTCTTGAAAGTCTAGTTGATATTTAGAATTAGGGTGGGAATATTCCGATTCCTTTTTACTCAATATTCATTATAACCTTTTCTTAACTGATGTTTTTGTGAGGTCTGAGTGTATTCACAAATATGTGCAGTTAATAACCCCTTCAACATGTTAACAAAAACTCTCTGGTGATTTCCTGCTTTCAGGAGTTCTTCTTATGCTGGGTTTCTGCTTCCTCAGAGTAGCTTAAATAAAAGATTGCTTTGAAAGTATTGTGTTCTCTTAATTTGAGAAGATTAAACAGCTGTAATGAAGTTTAGGGAATTCAGAACCATCTGTTCAATACACATCAATTTCTGCATCTCTGCAGGGTAGCTATATGATATGCTGGCATAGCTGAGTATTTATTATATTATTTTGTGATAAGATGTGCCCTGTAGTGCATTTGCTTGGTTTCTGTAATGGTGAAAAATCTGTGAAGAGAAATGCTGAACACTGAAAATAGGAGGGAAGAAGTTGTAGCAAAAGGCTTCTAAAATGCCTGGTTTTCTTTTCAGAACTGGCCGTTAAAATTAAAGTGGACTTAGATGCAGAAGTTCCTGTCAAGAGCAGCTGAGATTTTACAGTAATCTTATTTCAAGACCTTGTTCTCACCTCCATGAGAGTACAACAGATGTCAGATGTGTGCTCTTTTATACTGGTGTACTTAATGCTCATATAGATCTTTTGAAGTCTACGTTCAGCAGCTTAAGCATACCCATGAAAAAATGAAAGAAAAATGACATGTGCTGTTTGTGGAGTCGTTCAGAGAGCAAGTCATGATTATGGCAATAGTAGTGGTAGTTTTTGCTTGTTTAGTTAACTGTACTTCAGTTTAAAAAGCAAAACAAACAAAACCTACCAACTGAAAACTGTCAAGTGGGGAAAAAAGAAACACAAAACCAAAGAGAGACCTTGGTACCTGCTCTCAAAATACTGTTGTGGAGATGGGTGTGGAGATCAGCCCTTCTCTCCCAAACCTGCACTGCCTGGGTAGGGTGGTCTCAGCTTGATACTTAGCAAATATGGGCAGTTTCATTCTGATTCCTCTGCTGGGATGAGTGTCAAGCAGGCAAATAGCATTCCTGTATGATTCGACACTACTGTTTGTGGGAGAATTGGCATGCAAAAATACTAACCTTTCAAGACATTGCAAATTGATTTTGAGAATCCAAGCTTTGGTTTTCATAGTATTCTGAAATTCATAAAGTAAAAGATGACTAAATTAACGTCTGCACTTCAGTAATTTTTCTGAGTTTATTGAGTATGTTGATATCCAGATGTTTGTAAGTACCAAAATGTGATTTTAAAGCATAAGAGCCAATGTCTAATGATTGACTTGATAAAAGTTCTGTTTCTTGTAATATTTATAAAGTTGGAGTTTTTCTTTGCTTTGTCATTTCAGATTTGTCCAATATGTGCAGCATTACCTGGAGGGGATCCGAATCACGTAACAGATGACTTTGCAGCTCATCTTACACTGGAACACAGAGCTCCTAGAGATTTAATATCCTTTCTAATTTGTGGCAAAGAGGCTAGACTGTTTCACCTAGTAGTCATGGTGACTTGGTTTGATTTTTGTAGTCAAAGGGTCATATTCTGAATTTCCTGGAACTTAAGTTGCTAAAGATGTGTATGTCAAAAATTAAAAGATAAGTCTGCTAGTTTAAAAATTGAAGTGTAGTTGTCAGACTGTGCACAGACTGTAGATATAGTTGAGAGTGTTTTGTGCTCTAACAGCAGAAACATTTAAAGGAATTTGACATACAGAGGTTTTTTCCTACTTATACTATTTTATTCTGCCTCGTGATTACTCTCAGTGCTAAGATTCAGTGCTGTATGTATTTTTAACATAAAGATGATTCAAGCATAGCTGCTTGTAACAAAAGACTATAAACTTGCTTAATTACTTAAAACACAGTCTTTTAATAATATGATTTTGTAGGGTTACTGACATTTTGTGATACAGAACTCAGAAAACCTTCAGATTTTCTGGGAGAAAGGATGTTGTCCTTCAGTTAAATTAGTAGCCAGTTGTGAGCATTTCTCTGTGCTTGATGGCTGAAGAGCTTAAACTGTTATGATTTTTTCATCTTTGTTGTAGGAATATTTATTTGTCTCCTTTTAAATTTTTTTTCCTCCCTGTGATTAACTGATAAAATATCTTTTGGTCTGGGCTCTTATTTAATGACACGCAAGCTATGTAGCATCCCTACAGTAAGTAATCTTTGAATTACTGCTTTGTGTCTCATTTTAACAAACAGAAAAAGACTGCATTATAACTTTGATAGTGGCTTTTTTGTTTAGAAATTTTAAAAAAGGAACAAAGAATAATGTAAGCTGAAGCAGTTGGGGCAGGGGGGGAAATCCAAACCCTGTCAAACAGAGTTAATTACACTAATAGAGGGGAAACAGCATTTATGTGATGGCTCCTTTTCAGTTATGATTGTATTTGATTGCATTTATGTTTGTTAGTATTAACATGGTTTCCAGTCAGGACAGATTAAATGCATGTGTTAATTACTGTGCAAAAACTGGTAAAGGAGTTTGGGTGTAAATTACCTCTGTGAAAGGTGGGTAATGAAAAAGTGGTACAAAAACTGGTGAAGTTTTTGTAAAAATGAACTTTTGTAAAAAAAAATCAAATGAAAGCAGTTACCTGTACTTGCCTTTCTCAGGGACAGGAGTAAAGCTCTCGGCGCTCAGGAGGAGCAGGGTGCTGACTGCAGTGGCTCTGGCCATGAGAACTTGATCCCAGGTGTCTTGTAGTCCTCAGTGGCCATGAATCATGCAGTCCTCCTTTTCTGGAGGAAGTGGGATAAGATTGGTGAGGGGACAGTATCTTCCACTGGATCTTTCCTGGCCTTTGGACAGTCCTGAAATGTTGCTTGATGGCTGATGTAGTTTGTGTCACTTTAGTTCTGCTCATTGTACCAACTGTGAGATTTTCATAGCACCTGCCTAATTAGGCTTTTTCTAACAAGACTTATATAACTACATAGCAGCGTGCCAGAGTTCTAGCTGTGGTCTCCCAACATTGGCTTAGCTGTAAGGCAGGAAGTTTAAAATTTCCCAGCTACAGAATGAAATTAATTTCCTGCTGAAATGCACGAGATGCTTGATTAGAATTCAGACTACTGCTGCATTTTTTTTTCTCCTGTAGTACCAGATGACCACCAGATGACTTTTACTTAGGGAATATTTGAGCCAGAAAAGACAATATTTTTTTCAAATATAGAGTAAGGTTTCAGTATCAGTCATCCCAAAATGGATCTGTTTTGGGAATACAATGCCCAAAGATAATGCTTATAAAATTTCCTGTTTGTACTCTAATGTGTTAGTGTCCAGTGCTGTCAGATTTCCAAAACCTGGTAAGAAGTATCTTGACGTGACTGTTTGATGTTGGATTCTACATCACATCTAGCAACAGGGAGCTCTAAGGCAGGAAAAAAGGAAGAGAAGATGCCCTTTTTCATTCAGGGTGTGGCAGTGTAGGAAATAAGAACCATCGCTTTCTGATACACCATTGTATTGCTAAATATTAAGTTGAAGTGTACAGAACAATTCTCCATGTCCTGTGTTTCCTTCATGTACCAAAAGGAGATAGAGAAGGCTCTTTGCTTGCACTTTTTCTAGAGTAAAATTTCGTTTTGCAGTTTGAGGTAAGCTTTTACTTGTGGATCTGCTACAGTTCTGAGGGGTGGCCTTATCCACCAGCTATTAATTAGACATGTTTGTTTAATTTTGTTTTTTTAGGGCTTTTTCCTCAAGTTGTCCCAAAACACTGCATGTGTTTCTTACTACAAACCTTGTGCAGCTGTTGCAAGGTATGCCATTTATTCCTACAGTCTGAGGACAACTCTTTCGAACCATTTATTTGTTTAGCAGGAAAATATCTGAAAATTCATTAAATGCATCATTTCAGCATTAATAATACAAAAAGTTCTCACATGATTATTCAGTTTAAATATTTGTCACAAGGTAAGGTTTTCTTACTCTAGCATAGTTGATAAGACTCCAGTGCATGCTTAGCTGATATTTGAAGAATGACATTTGCCTCAAAACACTTTAAAAGTGTGATTGGGCAAGTTACCCTGGTGTCCTGTGTTTGCTTGAAAAATCCCCAGATACTGTCCTATTCTAACATGTTTAGTTATGAAAAGCTTGCCAAACTACACAGGGTCTATACTCCATCTAATTTAGCAACTCATCTCCAGGAACATCCAAAATTAGCACACTCAGAGGTGCAAGATGCTCTGTACTAAGCAAAGTGCGTTCTGTGCTGGGGAGGTTTTCTTAATATCTAGGGTGTGAAAGGTTTTACATTGTAGCATAGCTAACAGTTTTGAAAGAAGCAAACGTTCTGTAACCTGTTCTTCTAATGGCCAGAAGTTCTCTCTTGCCAGGGGAAGTCAAGTCATTCCTTTCAGTCTGAAGTTCTTGACCTCCGTGACATCACAAGGTTCTGCCTCGTAACATGAGGCAGAATAACTTCTATGAAAAGTGCATTGTATGCTGCCCTTGCACAGAAACTGATACCATATGAGTGATAACCATATAAAGATAAAAAACATAAGAGATGGAGATCTAAGATAATTATAGTAACACTAAAATAAAATATTAAAGCCTGTGCTATTTCATTTTTCACCAGTAAGTCATACTAGTGATTTTTAAGAAGAAGCCGTATCTAGACAGTCTTGGAGGAATGAATGTGAACAAATTTATGACAAAAATAATCCTTAAATTTGTTTAATTATTTCAAAATTTATATAAGAACCTATAAAGTATTTTTTATATGAAAAGTGACAAAATACAAGCATGTGATAGGGAGAAGTGGGGAAAAAAGAGAAAGGCATCATTGTCATAACTGGAATTAGTGATAATTCTTTGGCTGTAAGAAGAAAGGTGAAACAAAGGAGTGTGATGGATGTGCTGAATACTTCAGAAACTTACAGTTTCATAAGGACTGAAGTGAGGAAGTTTTTGGAAAAAAGCGTGAAGTACAGAAGTCAAAAGGAGTTTGGTAATTATTCTGAGAGGAATTGCAGTAAACGGTTTTATTATTTTTGATAGTTAATGTAAGAATTGGGAAGGGAGAACTAAAATTCCTGTCTCAGTAGTAAGCTTGGCTGAGCATGGATTTGTGTGGGTTTTCATAGAAAAATATGATTTAAAGAAAAAAGTTGCCAGATCAGTAAGTCTGACCTGTAGCTACCGTGTACCTTAGCTTTGCTGCAGAAGTTAAATCATTACTGTATGAGTCAAGTAAACCTGATTATTTGACCCATCAAATGTCCTTTAATATTTAACACTTAATACCAAACAGTTCTGTTTCCTTAACTTCTTGGCTACGATGAATCCAGTGGCGTTCGGCATGTACGTAGGATGTTCCACCCGGGTCGGGGTTTGGGAGGCCCCCGTGCTCGTAGATCAAACATGCACTTTACTACCAGTTCCCCTGGTGGGCTTTCATCTTCTCAGAGTTCGTATTCTCCAAGCAATAGAGAAGCCATGGATCCTATAGCTGGTAAGAACTGTAACCCGAATGTTACCCACTGTCCTCCTTCCACAGGGATAGGAGAATGCAAGGTGACAGTAGTTGCCCTGCTTTATGTTGCTGTGAAGCTGCACTCACAGGCACAGCATCCCACGGGGCAGGTGAAGAGGGAAAGGTTGTCCTTACTGTCAACATCAGAAGATAATTAGGCTGTGTCTTTAGGATTCCCAGAAATAATTTGTTTGTGCTATTTTTACCTATGATGTGAAAATACTACTTTTTTTTACAAGGAAGGAAAAATGGAGAGTGGAGACAATTTTGAGAATAGATGCGGTTTTGTCTGCAGAGAAATCTAAGCATTTTAATGCCGTGGTCTCTGTCCGTACCAGTATGTCAGGGAAACCTCAGAATGTCTGCCACAAATCCACCTTTACTTCAGCTGCCAAGGAGGCACCAGTGCTCAAACTGGAGCCTGTTACTGTCAGTCTGTGACTTCTTCAGGGGGAGGTAGCTAGCCATCTGGCTTGATGAGGCATTGCCTCTGAAAGGGCAGCTGTGGATCCAGTGCTTCCTTAATCATGGTCCCCTTTGCCTGCCTTCTGCTGGCCTGGTGACCTGATATAACTCATTAAATTAACTGTGAAGAAGTAGCCCAACAAGAGAAAAAAACAAGTTAAGTGAGGTCACAAGGCTGAAGTTTGTTTCCAGCCTTGCAGGACCTTTCCACTTAGCAGCATTAAATGTGGGATAAAATGTCATTCTTCTGCATCTATTCTGTTTTGGTGGAAGATGTGTTTCTGAATTTAGAGCACACTGAGCTTGGTGTCCATCTTGTTCCAGGACTGTTTTGAGTTCACACCTCTTTCCAAAATACTGCTACCCATTATTCCAAGCTTTAGCTTACGGTGAGAATAAATCTTAATCTTGCCTCTGAGTCTGCCTTTTTACTGGAGTAGTAAATAGGAAAGACCACAGTAATTAAAATTTACTTTATTTTGGTGCTGCTATCAGTGTTGGTGAAAATGACTTGACTTCTCTAGTTCACATTTTGATTTGTTCCTTGAAAAACAGCTTGCTTTAGAATGATTATGTTTTGTTAATGCAATGGAAGAAAAATTGTCATGACCTATATAGTAACTTTGTAATGTAGAGGAGAGAGGGGCAGGAGCAGGATTGTCCCCTGCTTCCTCTGCCGTTGCATCAACTGCAGCAGGTATCTGAGATAAGAAGTACCTTCTGCACAGGGTGTAGAAGAGATTCTGCAGTAATGCTCTGAGCAGTAACTCACTGCTAATATTTGTTTTTAAAAAAAATATGTGAAATACATGGATAAAAATTTGCAAGGAACATTCCATCTTTCTGAGTAGGAAGACCTAATAACAGGGGGTTTTTAATCACTAGACCTTCTCCATGCTTGTGACAGAAGTAAGAATTGATACAGAATGCTTTTGATGTGAAGCAGCGATTTAATATGTTTTCCTAACTAAATTTCTGTTAGTAAATGTTTGAAGCAGTGGTACAGTATTTCTCTCTGTACTGCAGCGCAGCTTCCTTCTGGGATAATTGGGAAGATGAAACTTACGTTTTGAGGGAACACTTGTTGAAAGGAAAAAAAAGAAAAGGTCACCATCCACACCCAAAATAGAGAAGTTTCTTAGTCAGTGGCTATTTTGACTTGAAGTTTCAGAGAGTGGCTACAGAGGACATGTTTTGTCAGGCTACCTGTCAATTGGCTTTCCTGTCATTGTCAAGACTTTAAACCTCGTATTGTTATTTTGACTAAATCTGCATAAAGTAATCTTTATGGACATCAATTTTCACAGTCTTCTCTGAGCATAGTTGCGTTTTGATGTTGAAAAAAATGAATTGGTGCACTGGAATTCAGGGTATATTTATTCTGCTGTGTAATGCTCATTTAAGATCTTAAGTCATAAAAGCTTTCTCTTCTCTGGCAGAGCTTTTATCCCAGCTATCAGGTGTGAGGCGTTCTGCAGGAGGACAGCTCAACTCCTCTGGCCCTTCTGCTTCTCAATTACAGCAGCTGCAGATGCAACTGCAGTTGGAACGACAACATGCACAGGCAGCAAGACAGCAACTGGAGACTGCACGCAATGCAACCAGACGCACCAACACGATCAATGTCAACACCACTATGGCACAATCTACAACAACAACCAACACATCTAACACAGAAAACAGTCAGCAGACTATCCAGAATTCCCAGTTCCTTCTGACAAGGTAATTTGTTCAGCGTAGTTACTTGTATTTACCTCTTGTAATTTCTGTTTACCTTAGTTCTAATAGAGATACAGAGTGTCATGAAGCTTGTATGTTTGGAGTCAGGCATATGCCTAGGATGACACTGATTAGCAGAATACTTACTGGTTTAGAAATTGTACTTAGACCCCAGAATTGTTTAAAAGAGGATTCACCCCGTGTGTCATCTCAGTTCTTCTAGAACACTGACTACTGACCTGAAATAAAAGTATTTTCCACATATCCCCTGCCACACCCTTTGCTAGCATACTTTTGTTTGTCTGGTATTGTGCAAGATTATGGTAATTTTAAGAGCTCCTGTGCCTGAATTTGAGTCAAGTGATTTTTCTCTAAGTTCAAAGTAATGCCATGTGAGATCTTTTAATTAGAAGTTCACTTTTAATCAAAGCACCCACAAGTGTCACAAACTGTGACTTTCAGAGTTGGGGTGAGCAGTTTCCTTGCTGCTATCAGGGCATGCAGTGTACCTTATGAGAGTGAAATTACATTCAGTAATCACTGTGTAGGCTTTACGCATGCAATGATATTTTTTGTGGCCAATGTGAATTTAGAACTTGATGTAGAAACAAAGGAGGCATATTATTCCATGCCCAGGAAATTGCACCAACTCTCCCTAAAAGGCTTCTTGAATTGCTCTAACTTTGGGCTCCACTGCATGCTGTTACAGCAGCAGAGAAGGGGTGGGTTGTTAAATGCATTCATGTTGTGCTGAAGTGCTGAATGTGTTGAAGGGCAGGTGGGACTGTTGTGACGGAGCAGTTTCTGAGCACATCTCAGCCTGTTGGTGGTGTCACCGGTGAAATGGGCTTTCAGCAATTCTGTCTTCTCCCCTTGCTGCTGCACAGGTTGAATGATCCGAAGATGTCAGAAGCAGAGCGTCAGTCAATGGAGAGTGAACGGGCAGACTGCAGCCTGTTTGTTCAGGAGCTTCTACTGTCCACCTTGATGCAGGAAGAAAGTTCCTCCTCAGATGAGGATGAGCGGGGGGAGATTGCAGATTTTGGTGCTATGGGCTGTGTAGATATTATGCCTCTAGATGTTGCTTTAGAAAACCTAAATTTAAAAGAGAGTAATAAAGGAAATGAGCCTCCTCCACCTCCTCTTTGATGACATCCCACTTTGCAGACAATGTCCTCTGTGCTGTATTTGCCAATGAAAGTGGACAACAACTATCTTGGGTTTGTTTTGGTGATTGTAATTTCAGGTCTGTCACTCTTGTTACATTGTGTACATTCAAAAGAAAGAGAGAAAAGATATATATGATAATCATTTCCACTTAACTAATTTTTACTTCTAGCAGGTAA
>PYHW01010439.1:16986-66656 GCA_013186435.1 Turdus rufiventris
TAGATATCTCAAGTTACCCAATGAATGTATATGTTACATATAGCTATTGCTTTTGCAGACCAATCATGCTACCGCTTACAATTGCTTGCACCATGTAGTTTTCTATATAATCTGCTCCTAAAGGAATAAAGTAAGAGATTCACTTTGGAAGAGATTCGCTTTAGAGATTCGCTTTGGAGATTCGCTTGGGATTTGCTTTTGCTTGCAACTGGACAATTGTCAGTGCCGTCTCTCCAAGGGCCGCGGCATTCTAGTGCCAGCTACCCTTTGTTCAGAAATCCATCGCTCCAGTCTGTCTTCTAGTCACGGCCATCTTGCTTTATGCCCACGAAAACTTTTCTTTGTCTTCTTTGCAACACGTAGATCATCCTCTTGCTGTCTCCACTTGCGCACCATGGACTCATTGATGTTTAATGCCCTAGCTGCATCTCTATTTCCATGTTGCTTTGCATGCTTGATTGCTTTTCATTTAAAATCTGCCTCGTAAGCTAGTCTCCACTGTGGAGCCATGCTGAACTCACACTCACCGGTAACGCGCACCCTCAGTAATGCCTTCACCACTGCGTAGGCGGGATTTGTCTAAATCTCCACGTCCAAACAATCCCGGGGGAAGCCAGGACCCGCGTTTCTGACCACAATAAACCAATCAGAGAGAAGCTTCTTGCCTACCCGTGGGTGAAGGTGTTACTGAGAGTGGTTGTTAACGGCGAGAGTGAGTTCGACATGGCCTGCACCAGATCCCAGCCGCTGGCGAGCAGTCCCTCCCCATGGGCAGTCCCTCCCCACGGGCAGTCCCGCTCCCTCCCCGTGGCTGCAGCTGCCGGCTGGTCCCGGCTGTGTCCCCGATCTCTGCCAACTGTCTGCCACCGCTGTCTCCTCGCTCTGTCCCGGCTGTGTTCCCCATCTCTGCTGGCTGTCTGCCGGCTGTCTGCCTCCGCTGTCTCCCTGCTCTGTCCCGGCTGTGTCCTTGCTCTCTCCCGGCTCTCTCCCAGCTCCCGCCCCAAACCACTGGCAGTCTCGAGCAGCACCAGTCAGCGTCAGCGGCGTGCAGGAGTGCCGGGGCCCGCCCGCGCATGGGGAGGGAGCCTGGGGCTGCATTTAAAGGCTACACCAATCTGTTAAAATGTTTGCAAATTGAGCACATGCCAGTAAACCCGTGATGGCGCGATTCTGTTACTAATTCGTTACTTTGTTGTACGCTGCGCGGCTCCTCTATGCAAAAAAAAAGTGCGCCTTATAGTCTGGTGCGCCTTATATGATCTACAAAGTTGCGGAATTTGCCGACTCACAGGGGGTGTGCCTTATAATCCGGTGTGCCTTACGGTCGTGAAATTACTGTATTTGTGGAATTTGCCTGGATGCAGTTTTGGGACTGTGAAATGAAGTTTGCAGGAGATCTGACAGAAGCAACCCCCTTGGTGAAAACTAAAAGAAACCAAAGGGAAGCTTCTGCTGTGCACTGCCTCAGCTCTCCCATTGAGTAAGAAATGGAAAGAGCAAGAGGGCATCTTACTGTGCAACCCCAATCTTAAAAGGGCCTGGCACAATGCACCCTTCTGCTTCCAAACCTGGCTGCCAAGTCTTACAGATACAGGAACAATTTTGGGCATATCACAGAGAGATATGGAATACACCAACGTTTTAGACTACCCAGGACATTGATCTGGGGGGGATTGGGCTGCTTTTCCCTTCAAAAGGAGCATCACTGCAGTTGGAGGAAGAGCAGTGGAGAATACACAGAATACACCTGGTGTTGGAAGTCCTATCATGTGAATACTTTCATCTAAAGGACTGAGAAGTTGAGAGCAAATGCAACAGTTACTGCTATTTGTTATGTCACGACTTATTTTTAAGTGTGACTTTTTCTTCCAAGGGTCAGGTAGTGTTTGTCCTCTTTGTGTTATGTTAGAGTGGTCTTTAGGGAAAAGGACATCGCTCTCTTTCCCTTCTTGCCCACTCACCCCTTGGGCACTTGTAGCCGCACTTACCATTATGATTGTTAGTGGCAAGGTTTGCCTGTGCTGGTTGACTAATCTAGGCAGAAATAACCATGTTGCAATACCAGAAACATTGCTCTGAAAACGCATAAAGAGAAGCCATTTAGCGCCCCTCATTTTAGACTCTCTGGTTGCATTGCAGCTTTACCTGCAGTGGATTTGCTGTTTGCTCTCCTGTCCTGGGTCTGGAGTTTGAATGGCTTGATTAATTTTTACTTTAATCGTTAGGGTGAGATTGGAGTGAGCTCATCCGCATCAAGTTGGATCGAGAGATGAAAAAGGCACATGGTGAAAGGTGATGTGTTAACTGTCATATTCAAGTCCTGGATTTCTGGCATGGATATGTGGGTAGAAGGGTGAATGAGAGCTGTGTTTAGGGGATTAGCTATGTGTAGGATTGTGAAATGGAATCCTAAAACATCCATTTAGGGGATGAACATCCATTACAATGCAATTCTATAAATTTATTTAGGGGAAGAACATCCATTACACATGGGAAGTGTTTTGAATCGAATTTCACTTGATATCTTCTGCTATCTGTTCCCACTCTTCTGTTCCTATGTGTGCTTGCCTAGGGCTGTCATGTTTGACTGTTCAAAGAGCCCTAAGCCTGTTTATTTACTAATGCTGTAAATTTTCTTGAAATCAGAATTCTTCATGTTGCAAATTCTTTGTTTTAACAGGCAGGCTGGATCTCTTCTCCAATGACAAGAGTAACAGACCTCCCAGCTCATCTGCCAAGTCTCTGTTCAGGCCAAGTGTCCTTGCGTGGACAGTAGCTGCCTTCTAGAAATTCAAGAGGGCTCAGAAGGTTGTTTTTTCTCTGTTTATCTACCAGCATGTTGGAGAATGCAGCAGCCAGCAGTCTCTGATGGATGAACCGTGTGTTTGAGTTATCTTGTGTGTGCTGGGAATTGTGAGGAAACTAATGATCTGTCTGGTCCAGTTTCTTGCAGACACTAGCAACAGTTGTCTCTTAAGAAAGCACCAAGGTTGACACTACTCAAGGAATTACTTTTTCCTAGCTTTTCTCCCTCATCCCAGCTCAGGTAAAGCTGTTTCTGAAGAAAGTGGCTCTCAAACAACAACAAAAGCAGCAGTACAAAGGTATTGGGGCAGTTTCCTCAACTATTAGGTTTTTTTGAGGCTTCAGATTTAGTAAAAAACTGGAAGAACTTGTCTGAGAACACATAAACATCACACTTTCATTTATGTGAATTGCAAATTTCTTGTCAAATAACTTCTGTCCAAAGTGTTTGAGCTTGGAAACTTAACCAGGCTAAAGATCACCAAGGTGGCCCTTGTAACTTAATGGTTCTGTGTTGTCCTGGAGGCTTCCTGGGCTGTGGGATTTCCGGAGGATGCTCATGATGCTTTTCTAGTTGGAAGATGTTTCTCACCTCAGTGCAGCCCCAGCAGCTCACAGCCCAAAGGCTGTTGTCTGAGCTGTGTTGGTGGGGTTGACTCACTCTGGCATGTTTGGCAGCAACTGTTAATCATCTGCCTTACCTGTTCTGTGCTGTGTAAACCATCATCTCTTCAAATTTCTGGAACAACAAAAATTGGAGATGGCATGACTTCAAGTCTTTCCAATTTTCCATTTCCCCCCTTTGGGGGGAAAGCTTGTTCCCTCCACTAAATTTTCCTGTACTGGCACCAGTGTTCAGTGACTCAAGCGCAGAGTTTTCTTTGTTTCTATTGGGAGCCTGTCAGACTGCTCACCATGAGATGTTTTCCTAAGCCTCTGCTGGGTCTGTTCCGCTCCTTGATTCCAGCCTTGAACTGGAAGAGTGGTCAGAAAAAGCTGCAGGGTGTTAATGCTCATCAAATGAAATACTTGAGTAGTGGTTAATCCTTTCTGAGTTAACTTTGGTTCATGTTCTGAATACAAAGACTTGAAAGGAGAATGCCTTGAGGTCTGACAAGTGTGAGCAGTGCTGCCTTGGATATGGTATTTCCTGCTGCCTGCCCATTCCTCATGTCCCAAAACCTCTCCTGCTTGTTCCTATCCCTGTGTCCTGTTTCTGTAGCCAGCTCCAAGGATCACTGTAGATCTCTGCTGAGGTGAAGTATGTGCAGGAAGAACTATTTCCAAACGAGGTACTTGCTAGCCCTGCAGTTGTTTGTAGCACTAAAATGCTCACAGTAAGAAAACAACTCATCAGCAGAATGGTCTCTCTGGGCACATAGTATTTTCTTCCTGTTGTTGGGGTTGTACTTTGGGGCAAGCGGTGTCAGAGGAAAACTCCTTATTCTGTTTGTGTGGAAGAACCCCCTGTTAGGTTTTAATGGACTTGAGATCAGCTTTGTGTGCTTAAAAACAGGAATTTACTGAACATTCCTGATTGTGGGGTCATTGGTGTGCAGTGAGGGACTCCAGGACTCCCATCTCTTGGGAGAAAGCTAGAACTCTTGGTACACCTGAGCGATCTGACAGCTGGAGTGATGGTAAGCAATGTCTTACCCCAAGCATTTCGTGTTCCATGTGGGTGACAGTGCACTGCTGATTTGTAGGAGTTACTGTCACACCTGTCCCTTGCTGTGAACTCTGGGAGGGGTTGCTGGATTAGATGCAAACTCGGCTTCATCATGCAAGTGGTTTGTTTGTCTACTCCACATTGAGCGGAAGCTGATGCAAACTTGCTTCCCTGGAGTCCTCTTGCTGCAATTTTGTCTGCCCATGCTCCCAAATCTGGGTAGACCCTCCCCTCTGCTCCTTGGGCTTAGGTTTCTGCTGAGTTACCTGTCAACTGTACCTGGTAGTTTCTGGCGTGTATTGGATCAGGCGCTTTACAGGAACTCCGGCAGCTGCCATGGCTGTAAATAGTGGCTACTTGATGTCTCCTGAGAGTTGCAGGGAAGAAAAGATGTTTCCCTCTGACTGTTGGGGTCATGCTGCAGCACTCAGGAGATGGGAGCAGGTCCTCAGGATCTGGGCCTGGGGGGACCTGCCTTCCCAGGCTGTCTAGCCCCAGATTAGAAGTACAATCTAGACTGAAGCCACTGGGCAGAAAAATGAAGCAGTCGTGAGGAGTTTAGCAATTAGTGAGCCTTCAGCCCTGATAAGAATCTGAGTAACTGAGAGGCAGAGTCTGTCTAGTGATTGCTGTTTAAGGATGTTACAGAGACAGTCCACTTAGTTCTGGCTGCTGTGCTGGGTAACATTTCCTTTTTTTCCCCTGCTCCTCTCCCCATCAGCAAGCTGGGAAATATGTGTGGGAAACAAATCAGCAGCAGACAGTAGGATGTGAAGCATGTCATGGCATGGGACCAGGGGCAGTAACACTCGTGGTGATTTAAAGTCCAAAGATAATATGTAGCTTACTTGCTTGCAAGCCCTAAAATGGTTTGGAGGAAGGAGGTGAGAACCTAAGCCAGCTGGTTTGTGAGGGATGTTGTACACTGTACAGCTGGTTTAGGTTTTGCATATTTGATTTCTTCAGAGCTCCTAAGTAGAGGGAACAGGCCACTGTTACTGGTTTGAGCTGCTGCTGTGCTGGTGAGAAGGCACAGGTGTTTGTACAAAAGGCTCTGGTCTCCCATATAACACAGATCCCAAAATGCCTGTAGCATTTTTTTTCCCCTTTTTAGCATTTCTCAGGCAGCATGAAGGCTCTCCATCCCCCCTGGACTGCCTGGGTGCCTGTGATGGATAAGGAAGTGAGGGCTCCCCTAAATCTTGCTGTGCTCTTCTGCAAGAGTGAGCAAGACCTGCTGATGAATGTGAGGACAACACAATCGATCCAGGATGGTAATGAGGGCTGGTCTTAGGAGTACTAAGGAGATGTGCTGGTGTAAGGGCCACAAGAGAGTGGAGGAACTAGGGACTCCCAGTGAGAATCAATGCCTGAGGTTAGTCAAGAAGGCCAGGAGGCAGGAAAAGTGGGGATTAGCCAAGCAGGAAGAGAGCCAATCCTCTTTGATGCCAAGAGGACCTTTTAAGCACTTTTAAGACTGCTGTGAGTGTGGAGCTGCCTGGAGTAGCCTGTGGCATCCAAGAGACAGGTGAAGCAGGATGGTGTGTAGTTCAAGGTTCAGGGGAAGCCCCCCAGCCTGGACTTGTTGCTGCTCACATCCATAGGAGCAGCTGGGCTGCCCCAGCTAGGGGGTGTGAAAGGCTCTCCAAGCAATCATGTGGGATGTTTTCCTTTGATTCAACAGCTGTAATTCCTCCTGGAGGTGCTTTTCTCAGGCTTGCCTCCTGTAACTCAGCTGTTATCATTCGGTAGACCTCTGGATAGCCTTGCTTGGGTTCACTTTCAGGGAATGCAGCCTTTCCTTCCACCCAAGTGTTCCAGCACATAACACTCTCGGATCCCTCTTCCCTGACCCTGTTCTTTGTGTTACCAGGCTGAGGTTGCCCCCATGAGTTCATTTGGGTCCCTGCTTTCTTTACTTTTCTCACAGTTTCTAAGAAGATGGGTGCAATGAGACAAAAAAGTCAGCCCCTTGTATTTTGTGCAGGGGGACAAACCCCTGGTATTGCCATCATTTGATGGGTCTCTTGAGTTTCCCATTCCCAGTTCAGTGGTATTTTGCCCTGACCAGAACTGGGCATGAACTGGAGCTGGTTTGTGTTGCCAGAATCCTGAATTGTCAGAAATGTGCTGCATCAACATGAAATGCAGCTTTTGGGGTCTGACAAGGAGTTTCTTTTCACATGAAACATGTAAAGGATTTTTCTCTGATGCCTGAGTGCTGAGGCACAGAGGGGAAATCCAGGGAGCTGCTGATAGACTGATGAGGGAATAAAATTCAAGTGGACTAGTGGCTCTCAGCAAACTCGAACATTTTCCTAAGGCATGAACTCTCCTGGGTGATTTGGAGCTGCTGTTCCTCCACAGAAGCCCACCAAGGCACCCTGCAGGCGAAGTCAGTTGCTCTGAGCTGCCTGGCTTGGTTCTCCATCTTGCCTACACTTGTTTCCCTTCCCTGCCAACTCATTCTTTCTTTTTCTCATGAATTGTTTCATCCTTTTGGATCCTGTTATCCCAGGCATCTTCTGGGAACCATCACCCATAATACCTCATGTTTAGGGAAGCTTTTAGTAAGCCATACGTCTGAGAAGCTTAACTGCAAACTGTGGACACTGGAATGTGTCATGAAAACATTTGTACTTCTGTTTGCTCAGTGCTGCAAAGCTCATGCTCCCTGGACACGGGAATGACCACTTCTTTTTGTGTTGCTGTAGCATTGTTTAAGCACAGATCTCAGAATGTTCCCTAACTCTGCAGAGAGGGCTGAGGCACAAACCATGCTCCTATAAGCCCTTACAGCTGTTTCTTGTGAAGATTTCTCCTCAGATTCTGCATGTCTCTCCACCACAAGGGAGCTGCTGTGCATAGCAGTAGTGAAGTGCTTCAGTGGGAGAGGCTCAGCTTCCCCCTTAGCACCTGAGGATCTGTCCATTTCAGGAACACTTGCACAGAAGCTCAGGAAGAACCGCACATCCACAGTATTAGAAAAATCCCAGTTTATTGCAGCATCTCAGATCTGAGAGTTTTACAAATAACTGTATTTACAGGTAAGGAAGGGACTAACTCAGCTGGAGTGTGCTTTGCTGGGGCAGGAACAGACTACAGAGGAAAAAAGGAAGAAAATCAGCACATTCACAAGTCACATTTTTCTTTACAAAAGTAAGATAGGCATAAGGCTGGTGTGCACAGCTGGCTGGTGGTGTCCTAGTGGGGAGCACTCCAGGAAGAATTCAGTGCAGCCCTTGTGCTCTTCACAGTGACTCCAGGCACCTGGGGCTCAGCAGAAGCTGCAGCAGCTCAGCTCAGTGTGATGTTAAGGCACAGTGTGGTGATGCCAATGGCTCTGGGTCTCTGTGTGTGCCAGCAGCTCTGCCTGTGGCTTCCCTCACAGGAGTGATGGTGTTCGAGCCCTGCCCATAGCTTTCTTTGGGGTGAGTGATGGCATTTGAGCTCTGCCTGTGGCTTCCCTCAAGGTGAGTGATGGTGTTTCAGCCCAACATCTCTCTCTCAGGCCCCCAGCCCTAGATTTGGCCATGCCAGAAGCAGAGTTGGACAGAGGAAAGAAGGAGGAGAGCATGGTGTGGGACAAGGGAGGGATCCCAAAGGGAATTCCCTGGAAACTACGGTAAATCCTCCCTTCAACCTCCCTATGGCTTAACACCAGAGAAAGGGGTATGGACGGCTATTTGAAAACAAATGCACAGCTTAGAATATATGCTGAAACCTTGTTTTTGAACTTGTCCAATAACATTTGCCTCTAAACACAAAACTGTTGGTCTTTTTTTTTTTTTTATGATTTGGTTTTTCTTAAAAGTTTATTACTATATGTAATCTTGAATGATGGCTCATGTAAATTGTTCATGGGAGCTGAACTAGCTTACCCCGCAAGGGAAACTTCTTCAAGCATGGATTTCTAAGACTGAGGGCTAAACCCAACCATCAGCCCTGGTTGCACATGGAGTCCCAGGCACTTGCAGCGAGGTAGAGGGAGGGTTGAATTTCACAGTAGAGGCTCTGTATGGCTGGCACTGCCAAGTGTTTCCAGCCAGTGCTGTCCAAGAGGTGTCCAGGCAGGGATCAAACCCTAGAGGCCTGTGTGCTGCCGGATCCAGTCTCGTAGGCTGGTGAGCCGACTGTACACCCCAGGTTTATTCCTCTGGGCACACCCATCACCCCAGCTCACCACGCCGGCCAGGAACATCCGACTACTGGGTTCCACACTGACCAGAGGCCCGCCAGAGTCTCCCTGCACAGGACCACACAGAACATAAGTACCAACCTCTCATGCACAGTGTTAAAAGTCAATCACAAAAACTGAGCAAGAAATAATCAATCCCCATCTAAGTCAGCTGTCATTACAATTTTTTGGCCATTCCCTCAGACAAATATTTAAGCATGGGAGTAAGAGCCACAGTATCAGAGCAATGAGCTATAAAATAGCAGTCAAGCAGCCTGGCTTGCTAACTAAGACTGAATAACAGTCAGAAGTTGGAGTATGGTTGTATGTCCTACCTGGTGAGATGGAGTCTAATCCTGTGGTTTTGGGTTGTAGTTTTTGAGTCTAAGTCATGCACTGACACAATTTGCTGCTGGTGCCCATTGTTGTCTGTCCATTGTCTGAATCCAGGAGGATTCCCATATATTTGTTTTATGTTAAAAATGTAAATATAAGCGGAAGTACCAGAATGAGCAGGGCTGAGCAAAGGCCTGTCTCCCTGCCTAATATCCAATAACCAGCACTAAATCTAGGTGCTGCCTTACCTGGCAAGCATCCACACCACCTGTCAGAATCCCCACGCACATCATACGTGGTGTCAGCTGGTCTGTCAGGAGCTGGTTACACACAGTCTGGTTGATGAGCCGGATCTCTGCCTTCTGCAGGATGGAGGCTCCTGTGCCTGCCAAGATGAGAGGAGCAGCTTAAGTAAAAATACACATTTTTAAGCAGCTCCCTGTTTTTCCCTCAAGAAACACAGAAATCATAGACATGTAGAATCCAAGAATGGTTTGAATTCAAAGAGAACTAAAGCCCATCTCATTCCATCCCCTGCCACTGGTAGGGACACTTTCCACTAGACTAGGATGTTCCAAGCCCTGTCCAGCAAGGCCTGGAATGCCAGGGATGTGGCAGTCACAGCTTCTCTTGGCAACCTGTTTAAAATACATCAATGCAGCCTCAATGCCTGTGCTCACCTCCTTCTGCAGTCGCTCCCCATCCGGTCACCCAAAGGTCCTTGCCTACAGGGAAGTTGTGGGTGGCATCGGGCAGGCAGATGGGCTGGATGACGGCTGTGAAGGTGACTGGGCTCTGCAGCTCCAGCACAGCAATGTCGTAGTCGTAGGTGTAGTCATTGAAGTAGGGGTGGGAGATGATGCGCTTGATTTTGTGGGTTTGCACATTGGGGCCACTGAGGTCACCTTGGTCCGTCAGCCCCAGGTAGGCTGTCCATAGGCTGGGGTCTGAGTACCTACGTGGGGGCCATGAAACACAGGGTGAGACCTCATCTCAGAGAGAGCACCACTCATTACCTTAAACAGCTTCCTTGAGGAATGCCTCTCAGTGTTGGTATACTGTGTGCAGTTTTGGCTGCACAATATAATAATAAACTATTAGAGTGCTTCCAAAGGCCCATGAAGATGGTGCAGGGCCTTGAACAGAAGCTGTATAAGGAGCAGCTTCAGCCACTTGGTCTGTTCAGCCCAGAGAGGAAGAGACTGAAGGGACATATCACTGCAGTTACAACTTCTTGTGAGGGAGAGAAGAGGGGCGGACTACGATATCTGTTCTGTGGTGCCCAGTGACAGGACCAGAGGAAATAGTCTGAAGTTGTGTCAGGGGAGGTTTAAGCAGGATATTAGGAAAAGGCTCTTTTCCCCAGGGGGTGGTCAGGTACTGGAACAGACTTCTCAGGGCAGTGGTCACAGCACCAAGACTGACCGAGCTCAAGAAGTACTTGGACAATACTCTTGGGTACATGGTACGACTCTTGGGGATGGTGCTGTGCAGGGCCAGGAGCCAGACTCTATGATCCTTGAGTGTTTCTTCCAACTCAGCTTACTCTGTGATTCTGTGAAACACCTGGAAGCACATGGATGTGAGGCCAGTACCTGATGCCTTGCAGTGGCAGGAAGCAGTGTGCCGCTGACACCAGCCAGCTTGCCGACACCAGCGAGGCCCCACAGATGTGGCCCTGGCCCTTGACGTGCAGGCTGACCTGCCACGGCCATTCTCCCACATCCGAGTTCTGCCCACCGACGATCCGTGACTTCCTGACATAGGAGCGGAGCCCACAGTCTAAGACAGAGAAGAAGGGGTGCTTAGTTTTTCCTGTTTCCATCCCACAACTCCCCTCTCTTCCTTCAGGACATCTGACAGCACAAGTGCCCTGCTACCCATGACAGGAAGTGCTGATGCTCTCTGCACAGATGCTAAATAAGCTAAAACATTTACTGGCCAACTGTGTAAAGGGGAGATAAGCCTCTCTATTACCCATCTAAACCCTCCTGAACAACACAAACACTCCGCAGGCCACTAAAGAACGTGGCTTGGATATTTCCAGATCAAGCTCCTGCACAGAAACACCCAGGGCGTCTCTCTGCCACACCGGGGTGTTTCTCTAAGAGGCCCAGCCCAGAATCCTATGTCTTCCCCATTCCTCAGGCACTCACTGCAGTTGTCCTCGTCAGAGTGGTCCTCACAGTCCTGCTCTCCGTCGCACTCAGGGTTCTGTTTGCTGATGCAGTGTCCACTGCGGCACTGGTACGTGTAGTTCTTACAGGGGACTGTGGTCAGGCCTGCTGCAGGCAGGATGGAGCCACAGGGGTTAGCCCCGGTTCTGGGGAGGTCACATCACTTTCACCTCTTCTGCCCACCCCCAGGGCATTTCCACCCCATGTAAACACATACAGGAGGGTGCCCAGCCCCAAAGAATTCAGAGGTTGCGTTTGATGGCAGTCACCTCGCAGCCCACCCTTACCTTTGCTGCAGCTGCCCTCATCGCTCCCATCCCCACAGTCGTCCTTGCCATCACATTTCCGTGTGCTGGGGACACACTTCCCGTTGTCGCACTTGAAGCTGTCAGCTGCACAGCCTGGGGGGAGAGAGCAGCTCTAAGGGCTGGGCATGGATCCTGCAGCACTGGATATGGCTGCATATCTATATGCATATCCTGCATATGGCTGTGCCCAGTTCCCCTTCCCAAGAAAGTAAAGCCTCTGCAACCTCTTCTCCAGACAACACACCACCACTCAGTTATTCAGCCCTTTCTATTCCTACACCTCTGCTCATCCTTCTTTCCTCTGAGCTCTCATTTACTGGTACCAGGTGAGCCCCCGCCATGCCTAGGTTTTTTTGCCTGCTCACTTTCAGCACAGCACTTGATTCCCTCCATCCCATGAGCCTCCACCACCCGCACTGCCCCCTTTGTGCCTGCGGGGTGAGTCACTTACTGCACTGGAGCTCATCACTGTTGTCGCCACAGTCATTCACGTTGTCACAGACCCAGAATTTGGGCTTGCACCAGCCATTCTGGCACCTAAACTGCTGCTCCGTACAGGCTGGAAGAGCGGAGTAAGAATCACAGGATCATCTAGGTTGGAAGAGACCTCCAAGACCATTAAGTCCAACGTGAGACCAACCACCACCTTGTCAACCAGACCAGAGCACTGAGTGCCATGTCCAGTCATTCCCTGGACACCTCCAGGGATGGTGACTCCCCTGGTCAGGCTGCTCCAATGCTAGAAATTAGGGGAGAGGCCTGCAAAGGCATCTGTGGAGTCACCAACAACCCACCCACCATGGCAGCTCTCCCAGTGGGTGTGCAAGCACTTGGGACCCCCCAGCAATCAGCTCAGGACTGTGCACATGTACATAAATACACGACACACTCAGTACATCACAGTATTTCTACTTTTCTAGAGAACAAAGCCATTTGGAGCTGTCGTGTCTGAGGCAGTGGAAGGTCAAGTTGACATCACAACAGCAGGACAGCCAGAGGCAATAATGAAGAAAGCAATTGCTTCAAGGAGTGGGAAAGCACATGAGAAACCAGGATCATGGGCCAGCAGCACACTCTTTCTCAGAAAACTGCCCCTCCCAAACCAGGGCATCCTGTTCTCTCTAATGACCTGCAGATCCCAGATAGTAATATTAACTAAAGGATAGCTCAGCTAATCCAAGAGGAAAACTTGTTGCACAAAGAAACAACTCCCCTGTGTCCCACAGGTTTTCCAGAGGAGCTCTGCGAAGCCTGCCCAGTTGAGTAATGAAACGTGTCGCTCCACACCACTCAGGTCAGCCAAACCTACAATCAGCAGGATTGCACAGAAGAACACATTCCCAGCTGGGAGGAACTGTAAAGGGAGGGCAATGCCACTGGCAGAGGGCTGGATTAGCAGGAGCCCACAGCTCCTATAGTGAGAAGGGATCCAAATCACGCACCAAGTCTCACTCCAGCCTGGAGGAAGGCAGCAGTGCTGGTTCCAGCCAGCACTGAGTCACATTAGAACAAGCCTGACCACCCCGGGGCACCACAGCCTTTCCCATGCTGTGCCAAAGGGAAACCAAGGCTGGACTTACTGCAGGACCTCTCATCACTGCCATCCACGCAGTCCAGCCACCCGTCGCAGCGCATGCTCCTGTCAATGCAGCGGCCGGTGTTGCAAGTGAACTTGCCAGGGCAGGCTGAGAGGGGGAAAGGGACAAAACCATACATGAGCCCTCTTGGTGTCCCCTCTACATTCCTTCCGCCGAGTCCACTATGCCTGCTTACAGCAGAACACAGCAGGAAGACCAGGAAGTTTGCAGGAAAGCAAGGCACGCTGCTATCCCTCTGGAAAAGGTTGCTTCCCAGTTTACAGGGGCAGTGTAAGCACAGAGGAGGTGCTGTTCCAGATCTCAGGGAGATCACTTTGCCCACCCCAGCCCCAGGGTTTCAACTCACGGTCACTGGAGTCATAGGACAAGAACTCGGCAGAGAAGCCTGTGTCTGTGTAGGACTGGTCCGAGTGGAACCGGAGCTCAATTTTGTTGGTGGTACTGGTCACCACAAACTGGGAGCGCTCCCCACAGTACCTGCAGGAAGAGAGCAAAGGGGAGTCAAAGGGCTGGAGGCCAGCACCAAGGAAACCTCCTTCTATCCCTGATCTCCCTGCACACCCCGGGAGCTGAGGGCGCAGGAGAACAGGGAGCAGGTCTGATCCCAGCACAGACTGCTGGGCCCCAGGATCCGAATTCTGCTGCTGGTAGAAGGTTTGGGCCAGCTGTAAACACCAACTTGTGACCTTAGGAATGACCTGGAACAAGTTTTTCCACATCCCTGCCTGCCCCATGATGTGTCTGATCTCAGATACACTGGACTTGTCAGGATCCCGTCTCACTATGGGTAGGTGGGATCTTGTATGTGAACAGCACTGCAGAGGCAGGTGCTGATTTTGAAACCCTGTCTCTGAGGCAGGGTTAGCTTTCTTGTCCAAAACATTGTGAAACAAGATTTAATCACCTGCTTGTGAGGTACCAAGTTTTCTGTCTGGCCCAGACAGACAGCCTTACATCAGACTGGGGAATGCATCAGGAAATGCATCACAAGATACGAGTGCCCTGAGAATGGAGAGCTGCTTGTTCAAGCAAACCCATCCCTGGCAGATGTTCCTGCCTAACCACACGAGCTGTGTGCTGTGATGCTCCACAACATCTGGGTGGGGATTCAGCTGCAGCACATCACAGATCTAAGTGTGGGGCTCCTCACTCATCATGGGGCAGTACTGGGCATCATCCTGCCTCCTCCCAGCCTTGACAGCACCAGCACACTTGTTCCTACAGCAGATTAGGAAAAGCACAAGGTTCTGTGCCCCTTCATGGGTTCAGCCAGCCAACACCCACCTCGTGCCATTGATCTGCACGTAGTCCTTGGTGCAGGAGCTAACTGGGATCCCGGGCTCCAGCACAAAGAACATGTTGAAACGCACCTTCACATTCTTTATAGAGGGAACCTGCAAAAGGAAGGACAGTCAGTGGGATGTTGCTTTCTGGAGCAAGGAAAAAGGAATAGTTTCACACAAAGAGGGCTGTGCTTGGGGAGAGGAAAGAAGATAACTGAAAAGGAGAGGTCAGTTTTCCAGCAGGAAAAGAAATAGCTTTGTAACAGTCACCGAATTATCCCAGCCCCAGAATCCCCAGTGGAATGGGCATACAGAGGGGTGGAAGCCAGACCTCTAGTCAACTACCAGTAACTGGCCTGTCCCAAAGCCCACACTCCCATCCTTCTTGTGTGAGGTTACAGGATTTTTCATGGGCTCCTAAGGGGTTCAGGCCTCTCACTACCTCTTCTGCCTTTGCTCCCAGCTCCTAAAGGCTCCCTCAGTCATGCCAGACTTTGCACCATGTCCTGTACAACCAGGGTCATTTGACAGACTTGTTAAGGGAAAGAGAGGGCCCATCTCACCTCAATGTTCCAGATACAGTCTGTGTCTGGGGGGTAGTGTGCCGGGTAATAGGGAGTTGTGAAGGTGCCGCTGTCTCCCTTCAGGGTCCCACCGCAGGCTAAACACAAGCAGGAAGGTAACGAGTTAAGATTTAGATGTAGAGATAATTTTCTCAAGTTGGCTGTCATCAGAGGCAGAGGCAACACTTTCTAACAAGGTTAAGTCACCCTCTGGACAGAGCAGGTCTGCTCCAAGGCTTGAAAGAGAACCCAGGAGATCAATTAAGTGCTCCCTGTACACATCAATCTGCATGTCTAATCCAAGATAATTCTTATTTTTGCCTCCTCGGAGAACACAATTACCACAGCCAAGAACACCGTAGGCAAGGCAAGCACCAAGAGCTGACCTGCTTCCAGGTGCTCCAGCCCTGGAAACATCCCTGACAAACTGACCACAGCCACCTCCCTGTTCAGCTGCCCATGGCAGGGAGAGATGGGGTAACAGGCCAAGGCCTCTGCTCACCTTTCATCTTTGGGAGCTGGAAGAACTCAGCCTTAAAGCCAGGGAATCGCCCCTCCTTGTTGGTAACCAATGTGACTAGCATGACGTTCTGGGAGGATAGGAAGGTCAGGTTGTAGGACGGGGCATAATTCCCACAAAGCCTAGGAAGCAAAGGACAGAATCCATAAGGCACTGCTGTACAGGGAGCCTCAAGCAGCACACCTCAGCTCTGAGCAAGAGCAGGAGCAGGACATCTCAGGATCCCCCTGGACTTGGTGCCATACAGAAACACCCACCTAACCAAGGCGTGGGGCTCCACGGGGCTCAGAGAGTTGTACACCTTGATGTAGTCACTGTCATCTCTGCATGGTTCCAGCTCGAGGGTCTTGAAGGTGAGACTGATGGTGGAGCTGGCATCTGCCCTCAATGCCCAGTAGCAGAGGGCATTGTTGGGGTACGGGCTGTTGGGGAAGCCTGGCGTGGTGAAACTGGTGACCTCCCCTTCCTTGGCGTGAAGGGAGAACATGCAGCTGTCTGCCCAGAGAGTAGGGAACAGTTAACAAGGCAAACAAGCCTTGCCCTGGGATGCAGAGAATAATTCCTGCAGGTTATCTTAGGGCAGATGGCTCTTCCTGGATAACAGCAAGGCCTGTGCCACAGTCTGTCCAACCGCAAACCAGCACCAAGGAGCATACTGGGGTCTGCCATGCATGCAGAGCACCTCTCTCCAGACCCTTCCCCATCCTGCAAGGGAAACACCACCCTAAAGAGACCACTGAGATGGAAGAAGAACTGTACTTACTGTCCCGGGCAGAGTGAGCTATGCTGGGGTCCACAGCTGCAGGAGAAAACAGAGCTGGCATCACCCTTTGGGCTATGGGAACTCCCAAGGCACAAAGCTGAGGTTGTTCCTCAGATTGTCATTGATCTGGCCTTGATTGTGGAGTCTCCCTCTGCAAACTGGCAGTGGAGACTGCTCCTGCCTGGACTCTGGGTGCTGAGGGAGCAAACTTCTCCTTTGCAGAGGGAAAACTCATCCCTGTTCCTCTTCCCCGGGCTCAGAGGAGAGCACAGAGCGCTCCAGCTAAGGGGAGCAGGTCTGTGCAGCCCCCTTCAGGCTGTACATCCAATTAAGCTGTGCTGTGACACGCAGGTCCTTACACCACCCTCAGGACTGGCTTTCCCAAGGGAGGGCTGTTACCAGCACCTTCTCCTTCCAGGGAAATATCCCACCTGGTCCCATGCAGAGGCCCAGGGACAGCAGAACCAATACTCACGGAAAGCGATGACTGACTCCACCTTCAGCATGGGGTTTCTCAAGCGGGGGTTCCACCTCTGCACCAGGCTCTGCTTGTCAGCCATTGCCCTGTCCAAGCTCTCTTCCCGGTACTTGGGCACAAGGAATTCTGACCAGTAGTAGGCAATGACACTGCCTTCACTGTGGAAAGGGCAATTGTGGGGTGAGAGCAAGTGCAGACATGGGAGGAGTCAAATAACACTAGAAGAAGGGGCGAGAGTACTTGATGAGCCATTTTTGGAGCCTGGCCACAGGGAAGGGAGAGTTTCAATGACAAGTTAAGCAAACAGCAGAGTCCCCTGCCAGTCCCTGCCTGGCAATGCTGCCAGGCACCACCCACTGCAGTTCACTGCACCACACCTTGATTTTCCCAAGACATCTGGCAGAAAACAAAATGTGTTTTCAGGTCACTTTTTATTGCTCTTCCTTTCCTGTGTCACTCAGGGTGACTACTGGGGTGCTTCCACCCCAGCATCCCAGGAAGGAGGGTAAATAGCTGATGTGATATCCCAGCATCCCGGATGGGGCTCAGGGAGTGCCTAACACTTACCTGAAGGCAGTGATCACAGTCTCTTTGTGGTAAGGACCAATATCAGCATGATTCTTATAGATCTCCTCCACCTGAAAGGGTTAAAAAGGGGTGTTCAGCATGTCTAGAAGTGAGGAAAAGACTAAAGACAGAACTTCAAGCCTGAGAAGGAAAACCAGGGCACAAAGAAAGAAAGAAAGGAGAGTTGAGAGCCCCAGAAGAACCCAGAGCTGCCCATCATAGCCTGTTCTGACTCAGCTCACCCCACTCTTCTCTGGGGGAAGTGAATCCCCAAGTGTGAGGGAAGAGGCAAGACCAGCCACAGCTTCAGCCTCCTTCAGACACCCTTCTGCCTCAGTTCCTGGCCCTGACTCATCCAGCTCCAAGGAATCTTACATGGCATAGCCCCATGGCCATGGGGCAAGAGGAAAACTCCTTGCTTGCAGAAGGAGGGAGGCAAGAAACCTCTTACCGTGCTCTTCACCTTCTTGGCCAGCATACTGAACTCTGGAGAGCTAGAGTTCTCATAGGCATCCAGGAATTCCCAGTTCAGAACCCGCAAGTGGCCATTGAAAACCTTCTGGACAGGTGTGTTCCTATCTGGAAGAGAACAGCTCAGGGTCAGGAAAGGCAGTCAGGGCTGGTGTCACAGCAGATCCTCAGTGACAGCAAGTGGGGCAGGGAGTGGAAATGGTGCCTCCAGAGCTTAAGAGGGGACATGTGAGCAACATCAGGTAACAAAGCTTTTCCATGTAGATGGATACATTCCCAGGGTGTCACCCTACATGTCACCACCCACCAGACATCACACTCACATTTGAAGTGCCAAAACAGGAGGCCAGTGGTGAGGGAGACAAGCAGAAAAACAATGATCAGGATGGTGATGACCACCTGTCGCTTTGGGCCGCGCTTCTCCATCTTCTTGGAGTTCATGGTAGGGAGGAACTCCACCCCTTCATCCAGGTTGTTCATGTCCTGGGAGAGGAGGGAAGGCAGGACAGTGAGAAGGCTGTTCCCAAAGCCTGGCTTGGGGAAGTCCAGCCACAGAGCAGCCTGAAGCAGGTTTGGGGACAAGGAATGTGGCAGCACTGAGGGCAAACCTCAGCACTGGCAGCTTCCCAGCCATGGCAGGACAAACCCTGAAGGTTTCTTCTTTGCTTTTCTGCACACACCTAATTCCTTTTTGGGCCTAATATAAGGTCACGAGCTCAAGCAAACTCAGGGGCAAGTCTACACACCCTCCCGTGACCATGGCAGGTCACAAGCCCACAAGCCCCAAGATCTGCCTCAGCAGATGAAACTGTAGAGAAAAATTCACCCGCATAAAACACTCGCTGTGTGCAGGTGTGTCACCCAGAGCTCGTGGGGCACAGCATGCTATAAATAGCATTTCCCTAAAAGAAGAGATCAAGCTGCTTCCTTCCTTTACATTTTCCCAGCTCTCGGTCATACTTCCTGGGCCACCAGCACTCCTGTGTTTCTGCTTGGAATCTCCCATCCAGCACAAACACTCATTAAAAGAAATAAACCAAAAAACTAAGATGAACACACAAAACATCCCTCCAGCCCACAAGCAGCCATGCTCTTGGGACAAGACAAAGAAAGGAATGAGGAATGACAGCTCTCGCTGTCATCACCACCCCATAATGTAGGGTAAGAAAGTAGAAGATGTGTTGAAGCATTGAGCTCTGTATCAGCTGTAAAACCTTTGGTGCCCCAGGGTTCACTTTCTCCCACTTTCAGTTCTGTTCCTCCATCCTTGCCCTGCTGGTGTATCTGCACCTCTGACCCAGGGGGGGTTGGAACAGCTGCAGCCCCAAATGTTCTCAGAGGATCCCACACAGCATCCTTGGTACTGCTGGACATTGTGGGGGCCTGGATCTGCACCTCCCCTTGTACCTTCTCTCCTCCCAGCACTGGCAGTGGTGTGGGCAGAGCTCACCACATCTGCTTCCGATCTGCACTTCCCTTGAGCAGGAAGGGCTCTGAGCCTGCTGCAAAGGCCCAAAAGAGGAGGATCCCTTTTTGCTCACCACCTTCCTATTTTCTCCTTAGCAGGCATTCAGTGGTTTCCTGGGCTCTGGAACCTGAGCACGGACATCACAGCACAAAGTTCCAACTCGCACAAATCCGCAGCATTTCCACGTGCTCTGTGCTCCCAAAGGGTAATGATGTCTCCACAAACAGAGGGTCAGATTTTGCCTGTCCTCTTTCAACCCAGGGCTCACACAAAGCTACTCCAACAGCTTGAGCTAATGTCCTGGGGTGACTTTGATGCAAACGTCACAAACCCCTAAATTCAGGAGAAGTATGGACATGCAGGTATATAGCTTGATAGGATGCAGGGGAACGGCTTTGAAATGAAAAGATAGCAGGATCAGATGGGATACTGGAAAGAAATTCTTCCCTGTGAGGCTGGTAAGGGCTTGGCACAGGTTGCCCAGAGAAGCTGTGACTGCTTCATTCCTGTAAGTGTCCCAGGCCAGGATGGATGGGGTTTGGAGCAGCCTGGGACAGTGGAAGGTATCCCTGCCCATGGCAGGGGGTGAGACTGGATGAGCCTTAAGGTCCCTTCCCACCCAAACCACTCTGGCATTCCATGAAAAACAACTAGCAAAGAGGATCCTGCTAACAGAGGGACAGACCTCTGAGCTTGCTGTGCAGACATAAGGAAAAAGCCATCCCCACTTCATTTCCTCACTGAACTTCCAGTAGGTGCTTCATCCTATCTTTCCTCAGCCTCGCCTGTCAGGAAAGCCCAGCTCCCACTTGAACCATTCCCCCACTTCTTTTGCCCTTTTCTTCACCCAATGCCTGTGCTCTTTTCCCACCCACCACACCCCACTGCAGCCTCTCCTCCTTGCGGTATTTGCCCAGGGGCCTTCACAACAGAAAGGGAAGTGAAGGGCACCTTATTCCGAGTTTGTCAAGGATTCTGTAAGTTTAATCCTCTGCAAACACCAGAAGACCACCAAGACCAGAGCAACCCACCAGTTTTCACACCAGCTGCTCTCAGAATTCTCCCATTTTGTTATGTGGCAGTTCAGGGAAGGAGCCTTTCTTATTTTTGAGTTTTACTGCCTAAGGATAGGCAGAAAGAACTGTTTCCATTCCTAAAATCCCCCACCTCCAAAATATACAGACCCAGCAGGGCTGCAGAGGACAATACCATGGGGAATACTCTGAATCTTGTTTGGCTTCTGATCATATGGGAAAAACCCAAGGAAACTTTGAAACAGATGACACACAAAATAAAGCTTAAATACATAGAGACATCCTAAATCAATAAACTCTTCCATCAAAGTCAAGGCTACCTGGAGTTTGACACACTTCATGGATGTCTTCCAAACATCCATCTGGCTCCTACCAGTTTTCCAATCACGTAATACCGCCCCCGCACCCCCCACCCCAAACCTGGTAAAGAGAAGAAATTGGCCACAAAACTTGCAAACACATCCTCTCTCTCCACAGGGCTGCTTACAATGGTGAGCCTTCTCAGGACTTACAAGATATTGCTGCTGTTGGCAGAAAGCAAAGTATTTAATTCTTTATTAACATCTGCAGGAGTCTGTGGCAAGAAGGCAGTCTCAGAGGCTTAAGTGATCTATCAGTTTCCCCAGACTTCCTGGAGCCAATGAGGAAGAGAACTGCAAAGAAAACCAATTTTCCATAAGAAAACCCTTCAGCTGCGGGGACCTTCAGCCCTCTGCAGAATTCCTACACTTCAGTTTCACCAAACTGCCAGAAAAAAATTAGGGTCAGCGGCAAGCAGGAGCTCCTGTACAAAACTGCACAACAATGTGGCTGATGCATTATAACATCCCCTTTCATCTAAAGATTGTGTCTTTGCAGAGAGAAAACTTCCCCCAGGAGAAAAATCATTGCTGTGATTAAATCAGAAGGCAAGTAGAACTACCCTCTGCCTCCAGCACACACAGGCACACGCACTGCTCCTGGGAGCAAGGAAATTAGTCAGGAAAACTCACCATCTGCTCTTTGTTTAGGAAATTTCTCTGCTTTCCTTGGAAAACAAAAAGGATGAAAAATGTTAAACTGTGAGAGTTTAAAGCATGCCTTTGTCAGTTTGTTCTTGCTCCAAAGCTGAGCTAGCAGCAACACAGGAGAAATGACAGGAGTGCAGGGACTTCTGGGAAAGTTACTTTTGTTTTACCTCCAGTACAAGGTACACAAGCAGCCACTGACACTGCTATTGCCAGAAGTTATCCTGTGACTACAGGCAGATAGGAGACAGGTTCCAAAGAGGTTTCCCTCCCTCCTCGCCCTCTGTTGTATTCCAGCTCTCGTCCTCTCCCATTCCCATACCTTATGGATGCCATTATGCTCCTGAGCCAACACAGACACTTGTGTGAAAAAACCTCACCCAACACAACCTGGGTAAGCAACAGCCATTTCTGCAAACTCTTCCCAATAGCCAGTGAAGGATGTGAAGCATCCCCCAAGCACTGCTGGAATGATGAATCAGGCCATACAGAAGGTCTCACATGAGGTGTCCCAAGCTCAAAGAGGCTGAAACCCCTCTGCCCACATTCAGCACAAAAACCACTCGACCTGAGGACCAGACTTGCCTGTGCCCCACGAGTGCAGCTCAGCCTCTGCCCCTCTAACTCCCTGTGCTCCACATCTCCTTTGCTCCCAACAGTTGGGAGGAAAAATACCCTGTCACCATCCTCCGAGCTAGATGGAAACCAGACAAAAACACATGCAATACAGGCTCAAAGATCACAGTCAAATCAAGAAAAAGACAACTGCAATGTTAATCCCCTTTAGTTGATGGCTGCTGCACATTTCCCTCTGAACAGTGGCAGCTATAAACTAGAGTGGAGCTGAACATGTCCTGCTCTCACCTTGTCCATGGCTCCTCCAGAAACCGTCTCTAGCCCCAAATGACTCAAGGTCTGACTGTCTCACCCTTCTCAAGGAAACTGCTCCAATAAACATTATTAACAGAAAACCTCCCTTGATATTCTCTCTGCCTTAGTCACTGGAGCAGTTACTTCCTCCTGCTTCTCCTCACTCAGTCCTTGCTGGTACAGCCAGACTCCCCACACAGGGTCAGAGGGATCTGGTCATAGCATCAGTGTGGTAGCAAAAACCAATCCAGGGAAAGGTTCAGACAGGCACTGCCCCAGTGCCTCACTTCTCTCATGCCTCAGTTTCCCCTGGAGTTCCAACTCCATGAAGAAACTTGGAAAAGAAATGCACATAGATTGATTTATAGAGCGCTTGGAGGGCTCCTACTCCTCCATGCAGAGTCCAAGCTCAGTCCTGGGAAGAGCAGACCTCCTACTCCTCTTCTGTAAGCCACATGATGTATTTTTAGACAGTGACTGTGCTCTGTCCAACTGGACAAACCTGATGCAGAAGTGACTAATTCTGTCAGCAGGAAATGCAGCTGGCACACGGGGGTGATGGGAACCAGTCCTGCACTGGAGATCTTACAGGAAAGCAGAGAGATCCTCCTGCAGTCGGGGATCATGGAAAGGCTGGAATATGCCATGGAGTATGGCTCTCCAGATTGATTGGTGCAAAGCAGGGTCCCTCTGTGAGCAGCATCCCCCACAGAGGTTGGTTTCTGCTTTGTTTGGCAGTCCCACCAAGATGGTGATGTGTCCTAGGCACCAAACCCCTCACTGTTCCCCTCTCCTCCAAAACAGCTGCTCAATCTCTGCCTCAGTGTCTGCATCTGTTCACCGGACCCTGACCCACAGATGGACTGGGCTCCTTGCCATTAGGTTCACCTGTCCCTTATGACCACCAGGGAATTTGTTCATCCAGAGCCAGACATAAGATTCACCTACTTCCTCTGACTTTCCTAACTCCTGACTGCTGGTCTGCCACAGGACTGCTCAGGGCCAAAGCTGCCCAGACCATACAAGGTAAGAGCATGTGTGCAACCAAATCAAATCTCACAGGAAAAAAAACCACTGTCTAATATCAATGTACACAACCAAGAAAATGAACCCAAAAAATGCCAGGCTGGAGGAGGCATAGGGAGGGTGGAGACGAAGCAGAGTCATGGAAGCATGGTTAGGCTCTTGAGGGTAATTACAACTTGCAGATCCCAGCCTGTGTATACAATAGACAATTCTCACCTCCCCTTTTCCAGCCACACCTGCCTCAGGTGGTGTTCAATAAAGACTAAAACAAATACCACATGAGAAACTAGATGAATGAAACCTGTTGACTCAACCACAATCTCAGGATACAGCAAGCCATTTCAGAGCTCAGGAGACCAACAGGGTGGACTTGTGTGGCAAAAAGAGCCAGAAAAGTCATATTTTCAAAAGCTGAGAATTCCTGGATCACCTTGGAAGCCAACACCAGCTTTGTGGTGCTGGCATGAGGAGAAACAGCCTGTTACCCACCAGAAAAAGTAAAACAAATGTAAACAGCAAGTGCAACTCATTTCACCCAACTAGCTGAAGTACAGATACACCATCTTTAAATCAACTCCTATACTAACTCTTGCTGCAAACCCCAACAACTCCTCTGGGAAAAGATCTGATAAGAACCATCTCCTCACTTCTCTTCTTATGCTTGATAAGAAACACATGGAAACAGCTCACATGGGAGTGAAGCCTACATAAGGCATATTCGTGCAGTGTTGCCCCACCATGGGCAGTAAAGCACTGAAGAAACTTTTCCAGCACGTTATTTTTCATCTTCAGTTCTGCATTAAGGGTAATGAAGCTATAAAATGATGACATCAAAACTAAAAAGGGAATACGGGGCAAGAGCTCAAGCACAAAGTCCTCCAGACTGCGTATCTTTCAGGAAGGGAGGGCAGGTGCAATAGTGAAAGATACAGGTCACACACACCTATTTCACACAAGTTTGAGCTTAACCCTCTACAACATTTGATTGGTCTTGTGACCACCCTGAGTCATACGAGAAACCAAATTCCTTTAGTTTTATTACGGAAGAAACTCATGTTAATGTTTGCAGGGATAGCATAGGCTTGGCTTGCTGCCCCATCCAGGCTGATTGGTGCAGCTGTCCTGCATCACAGCAGCTCAGAAAAACCAACTATGCTTCTGTGTGTCTGCAGTAGCAGAGAATTTTGCACTTATTCTCACTAACTCTTGTGGAGAAGCTGGGAATAAAGGTACCCTACAGCCCTGATCTGTGTAGCTATGAGCCATGAAATTCCTCCTTACAACACACTGATGTCCCAAGAGCGGCAGAGAAACACACCACAGATGCAAACAGCTCATTTAAATCACTTGTATGTCTTTCCTGGTACAGACAGAACTGTCTGGAAAACACAACCATCTCCAGCAGCTCAACCAAAGCAGCTGAGCCCCAAACCTTGACCTCCACAATCCTTGTGACACTTCACTTATTCCTATAGTTCCAAGGTGGATAAGGACCATGAGTCTCCAATGTTTGAAGCCAACAACAAAGAAAACATGAGCACCTCCAACCAGAAAAATCTGCCAAGTCCACCCCTGTTGGCAGCTCCCTCCCCGCCCCAGCCTATGGCCTGGATATTGCAGGGCGTTATTTCCCAGTTTGTCCCTACCGGCCTTTGGATGGAAATGATACATTCTACCCCGGGCAAGGGGAGAACCTTTGCTCCAGTACCTTCCCCACAGCCAGGCCCTCAAAACACTCCCGCTGCTCCCTAAAGCGTTTTACAGAGTGATCTTCTGTTTGCTGAGCAAAGGTCTGGCCTCAGCTTTTTTGTCATTGTGTCTTCCTTATTCCTGTTTGCTTTTGGCACCAACTGCAGCCAAACTGGCCCTAGCAGCAGCTCACCTGCCAGCCACTACCCCACAGAAACACTCTGCACCTTTCCAAGGAAGAGCAGCAGCTTCTTCTCAGCCTTTATTAGCTGCTTTACCAGCACAGAAGGAGAAAAAAGACATTATAAACCCACTAATTTCCTCCACTCTCATGTTTGTAAGGGGCCAAGTCCAACAACAGTCCATAGGGGACAAACTCCTTGGGTTGTTTCCTGCCAGGAGGGCAAGTACTGTCTTCAGGGAAGCAGTTCTGTATCACATCAGCCCCTCTTGAACTGATACAGGGGGGAAACTGATCCAGAACCAGGAAAGGGACCTGCTCGAGCCCTCAGATCTGCACTAAGTCATATGGGAGCACAAAGCTACTTTCTGCCAGGAGAACAAGCCAGGCAGGAAAGTTCACAAGTGCCACTGCAACCTGGCCAGGAACAAGGAGCTTGAGCTGAACTGCTTCAGCGAGAACATCTCCAGAACATCTCCTTCCCACTCCCAGCCATGGCACACACTGGACAGTGTGTCTACAGGCAAGGGAAAATTTTTTGCTGCAGGCCAGCTTTTTGATCAGGGCCAGAACCAGCAGCTCCTTCGTTGCTACAAGACAGTAACTACTAAAGCCAGGCCTCGGATACAGAGACCACACAGCCTGCAGGTGGGGTGGAAAATGCTGCTGTCTTGCTTTAACCCAAAACTCTGCGCTTGGAACAGCTCTGTGGCACGGAACAGGTTCTGGAGGTGCAACCCAAATTCAGCCGTCCCTGACTGACCCTCAGCCAGGAAGATCTACTCTAGAAGCTCGCTCAGGTCTCAGAACACACTGATAATGCAGAGGTTAATTAAGGAAGCCCCACAGCCCTCGGTTAAAATTGGCACTTACGACGCTCGAACAGGTTTAGTTGGATCCGTTGCTAAACAACCCAGAGCCAGGCTCTGCACACAGCTCACCAGCGTGGAGTTTATCTTTACTCCCAACCCCAATGCCCTCAGCTTAAGCTGAAACCAAAAGCCCTGGAGCAACGGCAGCACCGACACTGAGGAGATCCAAAGCCGGCTCCACAGACAGGTGGAGATCTCCACTTCCCCAAAGCTGGTTTTTGGTTTTTTTCTCCTCTGCAGAACGTCCCCCGAACAGGTTCTCCTGACCTTACCCAACGGTGAGCCGCAATCTCCCCCTTCTTGAGGGATCCAGAGCCGCCTTGAAACCCACCCGGCTCGAAGAACCCAGAGTGAGCAGAAGACGAGGCAGCTCGACCAAAGGCTAGCAGGTGTTGTAGGAGCTCCCCGTGTCCAGGTGTGCCCTCACCTGCAGCTGGGCGCTGTAGCGCACGCCAGCCCCGCTGGCCGGGGGGCCGCGCTCCATGGCCGGGGCAGTGCAGCGCGCCTCAGGCCGCCATGGCGCGGTGGCTCCGGCCTGGCGCGGTGGCTCCGGCCTGGGCGCGGTGCTCGGCTCCTCCCTCCGTGCTCCTGGCAGGTGAGGGCAGCCGGAAACTCCCCGCGCTGCTGGGCCGCTCCGCTGCGGCACTCCGCGTCCGGCTGAGCCTCCCGCCTCTCCTCTTCACAGAAATAAGGGAAAACACCGTGCCCAAAAAGCTGCGCCCAAAAGTCCCGCATAAGCTCTGCGTCGTACAAGAGATCCTTCAGCCACAAGCTTTGCTTTAGGAAATGAAACCAGAAAAATCTGAGAAAAAAAAGAGAAAAAAGAGAAGCTGCCCCACAGTTGGTAGGAGGGCTGGCTGGCATACAGACATGTACAACTCCTAAAGAAAAGCTTTGTGTAACCAGGGTCTCATCCCTCCTAAGGTGACAACATTGTCATGCTAAGAAACCCGGCTGCAAAGAGAGCACCCACAGCACGAATAGACAGGTTACCTCAGGGACAAGCCTCATGCTCCCAAAAACATTTGGTACACTCAGAAGCAAAGGATTTCCTTTTCTCAGCCTGAAACCTGCCCTCAGCAAGGCTACAGCACTGTAGGAATGAGCTTTCTCTTGACTAACAGAGACCGGATCCAAAGTGAACAACACAGCAGTGCTGCAGAAACTGCACACGTGCACACAAATGCGGCACTCATGCTCACACAGCAACAGCCCCTGGGGACTCTGTGGTTTAATATTCAACGGAGAGGGAAAGGAGGGACTGGGCTTCTGAGAATGCTCTAATGCAGGTTTTAAAAGAATTTGTAACACTGAAAGCTGCATTGAGTCCTACCTCACCATTTACCCCTTCTTGAAAAGATTATTCATACACACACTGTCCAATATTTAGGTTTCTCAATATTCAACAGCAAGTCAGGATTAAAAAAGCTGGATCAAACTCTTTTTCATAGAAAGGTTCTTCCTTTCTCCATCTTAAATGTGGCAGTCCATAAGAATATGTGATATGCCCATCAAAAGCTGAACTGGCCACTCCACCCCTGATCCAAATATTTTTATGCCAATTGCATCCATCCCTGAAACTGAATTTTTTAAACACTTGAACACTTAAAATTTCTCAGAAATCTCGTTCTGGTACAACAAGAGTTGCTGATGACACACAGGAAATCCCTTGCTGAATGTCCTGTTTTCTCCTTTCTCCTTTGCTCTAAATTCTGTCTCCTGCAGAGCAGAAGTTTTGCAGGCTTTTTGCAGCTGTATTTTTGGGGGAAAAAATAGAGATGGAGTGAGGTCTTTGATCCTGCTATGGTGAAAAACACAAAAATAACTTCTGTGCTCTTGTAGAAACATATAACCTGCCCCCTCAACAGCTGCCAGTATTTCACCCACCGCGGAACACGGCACAGGAGGAAGCACCCCTGGATTTAAGGCACTGCCCTTAAAAAGGTGGCGCGTTAGTCAGGCTGCTGAGCGCTCAGTGCTCCAGTTGATACCCAGCCCTGCCCAGCCCTGTTTTAACAGCCACTCCCTTACCAGCCTAGCTGCAGCCTGTCTTAACACTCCCGTGAAACAGCATATTTTGGGTCCAAAGCAGCTGCTCCCAGCTGACCCACTGCTCCTGCATTCTACACATTTTTCCTGTTTGGCGCATCCACTGATCTCCAGGCTGATGCCCAGGTAAACACCCGTGTTTCAGGGATGTGGATGATGAGGGCAAAATGAGAAGATCTACCATCCTTAGTTCGACACAGAGCTGTGAATGCTCATTGTTTCCTGCCATTCAAGCCACTGATATTTTACAAACTAATTCATGAGGCCTCTTTGAACAAGGGGACACAATCACCGTGAGGAAAACCAGCAAGAATACACGTGCTAAGTGTAAATATTATATAGCTGGGAGGCAGCTGGTTCGAGGGCTCAATACCAAGATTCCCGTTTCCTTCGCGGCTGTGCTGCAGCCATGACCGAGTCACCGTGGTGGAAGCAGGTCCTCTCCTGGGTACTGCACAGCCCCAAAACACACAGTAACAATTCCCAACCTGTCTGCCACGTGCTTTTCTTGGTAAGTGACTTCCATGGCTGACTGAAGGATGCTGAACACAGCCGAGGCACGGTGAAAACGCAATAAAGAGTTCAAGGCACTCACCCGCATGCAATGGCAGGAGTCAGCTGCAAAAGCTGTTTGTTCCAGCTGGAACCAGTTTATCCAATAAAAGCCGCCACCTCCTCCTCGCGTTGTCTCAGTGTAGCCACAACAGCATCTTGAGAGTAGATCCGAGATTTGGGAGGAAGGAGAGCCCTAAAATCTGAGAACCAAATCCGGCTTGGTCAGAATCTGTGCGAGTTGCAAGACCTAAATCGCCCTGAGCTCGAACCCCGGACAAGGATCAGCTGCAGGAGCAGCAAACACGGTCTGGGGCAGCCAGGATCCTTCCGCATCAGCTCCCAGCCCTGGGAATGCCATGCACGTGAAAGAAGAGAAGAACTGCTTACATAAGGAATGAAGGCCGGCTGCCTGCGGGGGAAAAGTCTTCTGGTGGAGGGAGTTGCCAGGAATTCTAGCATGGAAGCATCATCCATCCACACCAGCGACCAGATACAGTCAGAAACAAAAGCTTTTCCTTCCCGTAGTGTGGCTCAAGGATTGTGCCCTTAGAGCGACTCCCAAATTCAAATTTCAGCAACAGTGCCCTCCCACCCAGATTCCTGCCAGGCAATCCCGAAACCAGCCCTATCTCAAACGCTCAATCCGGTCCGGCAACTTCCAAAGCATTACAAAAGATTGGGAGAGAGATAAAACTCACAGGGTGTCCTGTTACTTTGCATTCCAAAGAGTAAATAAAAGGCTGATTCAGTGGGAGGAGAGGAGAACGTCATCCAGCAGTGCTGTGCTTTCCAGTTGAACAAGTAGCTCCCAGAGCAAAGGCTGGGTACCGCTGGGGATTGGCACAGTCATTTTGGGCTGATCCAGCCTCTCCATCTGCAGTGCAAAGGAATAATTACGGACTGTGGAGAATGGGAGCTGGAAAAGTATCGTGAGTTGCCCTCAATTTGCCCCACGCTGCTTTGGGGCAGAACAGGGAGGTGGCACTCCTCTTCCCAAAGCTGTTCAAGGATTACTGTGCCATTTGGATGGGAACTTCTCCTTTGATCTCAAATGCTTCTCTCAGGACCTCGGGAATGAGAGCCCTGCTCCCAAAGTATGATTTGGCAAAGAGATCAGAAGTATCTTTATCCTCCTGAGATCATAAAAGCTGGCCAGAAGTAATGGGTCTTGTGCCCTGCTCCATCCCAGGGAGGATGGGCATCCCAGGGATGACATGGGCATGAGAACAGCCTCCAACACACCCTAGATAGCTCCTGGACTCACTTCCAAAATCCAGGGGGTCATTTCCTATGCTTCCGCTTCTGGTGCGGACCACCTGTCAGTCATGGGGCTCCCAAAGGAATACAAAGCACTAGGAAAACACTAGAATGAAAGCTTGCTGCCAGGACTATAAAGACAGCCTGGTCTTCTTGAGCTCTTCAATAGCTTGTGAAAGCAGAGAAGCTCTTTTGTGAATCAGCAGCAGCAGTGTTTGCCATTCCAACTATAAATGCAAAGAGTGGACAGGCCTGACCGCCTGGTTTCTGGCACCGTGTGTTTCGAAACCGCTGGGCACGCCCAGGGCTCCAAATCAGGTAAAGTCTGTCTTCTGACGAGCTGCGAATGTGTCAGCTGAGGCCTTGACTTAGCTTAAAGCAGAGATGCAGACAATGCACTGGAATTGCCCATTTCTTTTTCATTTATTACTGTGTGCATTAACACAGTCAGTGGAAGTTTCCTTCCCACTGGAAGGACTGCCTGGGTATGCTAGGTGGGGAGAAAATGGTGCCCTTTCACCCTCCCCACATCTCTTTGACTCACCTCCACAACACAAGTTGAAAAATTCAGCTTTGTAATTATAATTACAAAGGACTCATCCCTCTGACTGGGAGGCTCTCCTGGTCACAGCTGCCTGAAAACAGGCTAAACTTTCTTGCTGCCTTTCAAAGGAATAGGGTGCTAAATTTCTGCCAAAGAAGTACTTAGGGCTTTTTGGTAAATACTCAGATTTGCACATTAATACCTTCCCTCCTCCCAGCTGCTCTAGCAGAGGTTGGAACAGCAGCCCAGCTAAGTTTAGGATTTTTGGTAAAGTACAGAGGCTGCATATGACATTGAAATGATAAAAGTGACAGGACAGGTAGCAGCCTTTGCACCACAACTTTCACAGCCATTTCAGGGGCCATCCTAAGTTGGAAACCACTGTCTGTACAGGAGCACTGACAGAAGCGAAAATTCAGCTTACTAAGTTACTGATTTTCATTAAAGTACTCAGGACATTCCCAGCCGTGAAACAGAACTTACTTCCATACACAAACGAAGGAAGTGAAAAGGGAGGTCAGTCATTCATAAAGCTGCAGTAACTCGAGGGCTTATGACTGTCTCATGCCAATAATTTCACTGTATAACTGAGTACACAAGAATAATTCTCACCACAGGCTGACTTACAAGCACTTTGCTTAAGCATTTTAAAAGCCCTCAGTGCAATTTTTTGAGTAATCAAGCATACTTTTATATATATAGAAGCATATTTTTGCATGTACATCTTGTAAATACCAAGCAGCCATTGCTTCCCCAAGCACAAACTGAAAAATTTAAATTTTCTGGTGTTGCTATAAATTGCTTCAGAATGAAATATAGGAACGTTAAAGCCATTTACCAAGTTTCAAATAATGCCAGCACCTGGAGGTCATGGTGCTCTCCCTGCATACTGACACTGCTTGAACAGTTAACTGGGACCTGCAAGAAGATTTGCTCTTCTGTTTTCCAGGCCCTGATGGCCTTGCTGTGGGTCAGCACAGCCACTTATCAATGCTCCTGTGGGATTTGGCTGGCACCTTCAAGTGTCATTGCACTGGAGCTCTGAAGGACCAGCATGTTTCTGCTTCAAGGAACTTGGGTCTGGCAGGGGACTTGTTCTGCTCTAGGTGCAAACTGGAGGACAGTGAGAATAAGGCTCACCAAATGGGTTTGTTGAACACTTCCAGACATAAAGAAGCAAATCTTAAAATAGTCACCTCTGACTGAGTTTCAGTTTTCAGGCCTCAATGCAGGATGCTGTGTACAAAATTAATCCAGGACAGTATTAACTAATTCACATTCAACGGGTCACTTGACATAACCTGCGTCATCCCTAAATTAAATCATCAAATTTGCACTACTCATGCAGAATTCCTTTAATAGTCCACAAGTCCAAATGCCTCTATCCAGAGTGATTCACCCTACAGGAAGTAGAGGGAGGTCAAACAAATTCTCTAGAGGGATCAGCAGCTGCAAATGCAGTCTTGGGGTGAGAAATTCAGATTTATCTATTGAGAAATTCAAAGCACAATTTAAGAAAGATTATTCCAACCTACCGCCTCTGGATCAACACACATCTGGTGTATCCACATAACTAACAATAAATCTCAGACAGAGATGAGTCAGTTCCAAAGGGGGTAAACACAGGATTCAACTATTTTTCTAAAAAGCCAGTTTCCAGCATGGACCCAGAAGCACATTGTCCCTTCCCCACAGCTCTGCAATAAACTGTGGTGTTTAGGTTCTGGGGCAAAATCTAAATTTCAGACTGCCATCCTACAGGATGAACAGCACCTAGCCAGAAGGGTCCTGAGCTCAGGCACCACGTACTCAATTTGTGGTAGGCACAAGAAGTGGGTCTATTGTGAGGTGGTTCAGGTTTGTCTTGTGACAAACAAGTAACAAGGTTTTTGCATTTACTAAAAACAATGCCAGTGTTTTCAAAGGTACTAGGAAAATTAAGGTCAACCGTTAAAACATGTCCAGTTAATTACTCTTTTGAAAGGAACACCTGAGGTAACCTCAAAGTGAGTTCATAGGCTTATGAAGGTATCCTACTGAGTTATATAAATACATATTTCCTCCATGATTTAAATAAAACAAAGCAGTTGTTAAAATAAAGGTTAGAAAGGTTTTAAATGGCCTGTGGCTGTTCGTGTAGCATGCTCAGTTTTTTTAAGCAGGTTTTACACAATATTCTCTTCGTGAGAATAATAATAAAAACTAATAAAAAAACTAATAAAATTAATTAATCCACAGTTTTTAGGAGATAATCAAGGCTCTTTGACAACTAGTGAGCATCTCACTGTGACAAAAACAGGCTGTACTTAATTTTTTTTACTAGAAAAGATAACGGCAAAAATTCATCAGGCTGAATGCCCCTTTGTTTTCAGGCAGGACGGATGGAAAATGGGTAATGTCAGTATAAATACTTGCTCTAGGCCCTCTTCCCCTGCATGCTGCCCTTGCAGCTCTTACTGCAGGATGCATCCACAACAGCTTTCAGGTTGCAGAGCAAGAGGATATGGGAGCATACACCACCTAGAACAAAGTCTAGATATCCTCCCCCAGTCTCAGCACACCCCACAAAACCACTGGAGACCTTTTCTGCCCTTCTGCCTCATGTGTAGAAGTTGAAAGTTACTTATTAAAAACAAGGGCTCTTGACTCACAGTAGTTTAGGTGTTGTTTATCAACCAGAGTGGAGCAGCTCATTAAATGGCAGCTGTATCATAACAGGCTGTACTTTGTTTTTGAAAGCTAGGAGTAAACACCTCCTACCCAAGCCAGCGCATCCAAAATCAGAAGCCCATCCAGTGCCTGATGCTTTTTCCCCCAAAAATCTGACTCCAAAATAAAAGAGCAGGAGCGTAAAAGAAGCAGCCAGGATACAAAAGTTACTCAAAAGCAGGATGGTGATCAACAGCAAAATCATAAGATCTTAAATTCTTAAAATCACTTAAAATCAGCAGCAACCACCTGAGACACACTAAACTTCTGGGATTAGATGCAGGTTCGTTTTCTTAAACTTAATACTGCCAAAGCCTCCTGTGTCCAACAAAAAATTAGTAAGGATTGACAGAAATTAACGGGTCTGCACAATGTAACCATCTTTCAGCACTTGATTGTTGGTTAATTAATAATTGATTGGAAGGATTATCTTGATTATGTTTTGAATTTAGAGGCTCTTTCACATAAGCAATAGCAGGAAATTGCTTGTTGCCTCCTTAATTTCTTTTAACTTCACAACTAAAAGGACTTTGGAATGTCCTCACTTCCAAACCACAACCTTTCTGCTGGCTCCTGATTGATAAATGTGCAGAACATGCACAGAACATGACATTTATCACTCCAAATTGTTCCTTAAGCATATATACCATAATTCAAACACTTGCTTTCAAATGCTGAACTGATGTGTCCTGCTGATTCAGTATTTATATCCAGCCACTTTTCTTACCAAAATACCTGTTTTCTTCAAAGCTGCTCTGAAGTGGGCTGGATACAGCACAGAAAGATCCACAACCCAGCCTGAAGCCCAGCAAAAGAGTAACACACACAGAGCTCCAACCACAACAGTCCTGAACTGTACAATTTGGTTCTTTAACTGTATTATATTCTATAATATATAACTTGGATGAAACCCCATCTTTTAAAAAAAAGCCTAGAAAAAAAGACCAGTTTAAAAAGAACCATCTTACCAAGAAGATATGGACAGGTTATTAGCCTTTGGCAAGCTGGACAATGATTGTACACAAAACATGCTGTAGAGAACCGAAAGGAGACAGCAGAGATCTGTAAGGCTTTCCACACTTTTATTCTTCTTCTGGTCCAACACATCTTTTGATCTCATTCAGCTTCAAGGTCATGTCAGAACAGTCACAAATTCATCTCCAGTATGTGCAAAATTCAAAGATATTTACATAGAGAGATAAAACTGCAAAAGTAAAACCAAAACTAAAGGCCAGGGCTGTGGGTTAAATATTTTAACCCAAGAGACAACAGTTTGGATGTATTTGAAAACACAGTCCAGCCTTTTAAACCAAGGTACTGTTTGTTTCCACTGATAAAAAGTTTATTTGTTGAGGAAAATTAAAAGAGTATCTTTCTTGTGAACATCAACTTTTTCCTTTCAAGTACAGTCCCATTTGCTGACAACACTTGTTCACACAGTGACCTTCTGTATCTCCTCTCCCATTCTCCCACAGACACTCACTCTTACAGCAAAAAACCACCTTGACTCTCACCCCATCTTTGACAGCAACCTGACATGGATGTGAGATACAGTAACTCTGGTATCAAAGACACCATCCTGAGTCACTAGGTAACAGCAGTAACAGGCAGATGTCAGTAAAAGGAAACATCTCCTCCATGACTTTGAAAAGTCACTGAATAACCCCTTCCAAGCAACTTTCCTTGCTTAATGAAGATCCAGGATAACTGCTTTGTCTACAACCGAAAATGCACAGAAACTGTATTTGCCAAAGTCCTTTGGATGGAAAAAGAACAAAGAATGGGAAGACATTTCTTAAATATCAATTCCAAAGAACATGGATTTACACATCTGGCTTGAAACATTTTTTTTTTTGCAGGTACAGCATGTTTTTTTTCTGTGGAATTTCTACACAGACATTGCAGTGCTGACCCTGGAGAAGCAAGGGCAGAAACCAGTCCAATCCCAGGCCATGGCTGGGGTTAGGCAGCCTCAGGTGGTTGGTTGGATGGAGGATGACAACAGGCTCAGGAAAGTTCTTAGAAAGTGATCCATGTTCAAACCGGTGTTCACAGCTGATCCTGTGTCTGCTTTGGAGACGGAGCTGTTGTCACAACCACAGTGGACACAGCTTTAGTAGAGCCAGAGACTGTTCCCTGCTGCAGATGGGAGGCTGGAACTGTTTGAATTCGTACCTGTGTGAAACGAAAAGAAAAAAACCATCTCAAGAACAACCTGGTGACACAATGACTGCACCTGCGCTGTGCTCTGGTAAAGCATCTGCTTCTGCTGCCAATGAAAGCTCAGTTATCGGAACAACACCAAGCACCAAAACCACTGCCAGAACAGAACCTGTCATAAGAAGATCATTTCATCCACTGCCCACATGAGATGGTGACAGGAGATTTGCAGATTAGAAAGGAAAGCTTGAAAACTAGCTTGAATAAAAACCTGTATGTCAGCTGCTTTTGCACATTTTCAGAAGGACTTGGATCCACTGGATACCTCACTTCTACGGATTTGTTACTATCAACTGTCAATTACAGAACACTAAGGTTCCAGACAGAAAGATGGATATGCAAAGCAGTTATGTGATTTCTTCAAGAAAAAGTGACCCACAGAAGCCAAAGTACAAAGCACTACAAAGATGGCTGAGTGTACACAAAAATCCTGACAGAACCTTTGGCTTTACATTCACTAATTATACTGGCAGTGCTTCAAAAACATTTAAAAACTTTATTTGGATGGAGAGAAGGTAAAGGTAATGATAGATTCCATGTCCTTAATGCAGACACTACAATCAAGCTGTGTGCCTGCTCTTTTTTTTGTAACCCCGTGCATCCAGTTACACACATGGAGTCCTCATGGAGATGTTAACATCATAAAAAAGCAAAGAGATTGATCACTCTAGGTGTCCTTACCTGTGTGGCTTGGCCTTGCTGCTGCAGCTGCTGTAGTTGCTGTGCAGTCAGAAAACTAACGGGTTTGTTCCCAGCAATCAGTTTAGTCCCCGCTGGCATTGTAGTCAGGATGATATTTCTGCCTAATCCACTGATGCTAAGGAAAAATAATTGTTGAAAGGTTAGTAAACAGCACAGCAGGTTTGATCTTTCTAACTCCAAACCATTCTTCAATTGTTAGTAGATTATAGCTCTACCACATGTACTGACCATTTTAAGTAGTGGTTTTTTTCCCCTCATAAAACTGGCAAATACACTAGTGACAAATTTATGTCAGTATTTATAACTGATAGAGAATTAATTTAGCACAAAAAATCACACCCATTAACTCTGGACCATGCACATCACTGGGTTAGCCTGATCAGACCTAAACACTTCTCAATGCAGAAAACAGCTGAGCACTTGAAATATTAACCAAGGGAGTACACTATCAGAATTTATGGAAGAATAAACAAAAAGCCTTCAATAGCTAAATACCAGAGGAATTCTCACTAAGGCAGATAACTTCTCTTAAATAAAGACATGGCTTCAGATTACGGATATTTTTCAGTATGTTAATTCCTGCTCAAACACACAGAACTAATTGAACAGCTTTCAACAGGTTTCAAGGCACAGAATGTTTTTTCTTTGGTGTATTTGCTAGAACCTGTGTCTCAAATTAAATAACTAAAACTTACAATCTCATTGCAGATACAATATCCACTCAGTTTCTTGCAGCTGATGGACCTGTTAAGACTGTAATCCTATTCCAGCCTCTGCCTGCTTGCTCCCCAGGAACCCACTGAATATGGACCTTCCTCAGCTGATTTCTAAAGCAGAACCACAAGATGCAAAGCACTCACTTGGCACCAAGGTTGCCCTTGATGATGGGGGCAGTGACCACACTCTTGCCTTTCACTGGCTGGCTGATCACTGACAGGGGCACTGTGATCCGTGCTGGAAGTTTGCCCTGGGGAAGAACACATGAGGAGCTCAGCAGAGAAACTGCCTGACAACATGGGCTGCTTTGTGGGAGTCCTGTGAGCAGAAACCAGCAGCAGCTTTGCTGATGAAATCTGTGCTCCAGTTCAGGCTCCTTAAAATTCACCACCTTTTCATTTACTAGACAGCTGCCTGAACCCTGAAAATCCACATCATCTTTGCACCACAGGATTCATGATTTTTATCCCTAGGAAAATACCAGTGTCATTTAGCTTATGTAACTGCAATATATTTTATGGTGCCTTCAGATATGGACATTAAAATAGCATTAGAGGGGGAAATATCAGTAAAATAGTTAATACAAGTAACAAGCAATTCTAGTTCAGAATGTCCTATGACACCATTCCAAGGGAAATTATTGCCAAGGTGCGGGGCAAAGCACAGAGCTGCATGAGGCAGGACTTCAGATATGCAAAGTTTATTTCATTCACTTGCATGACTTTTTGGGGGCATTTAGCTGTAATTTGAATACTGTAAAATAAGTTTACAGACCTATACCCAGAATACAAGTTGTGGCTGCCCCATCCCCAGAAGTGTTTAATGAGGCTGGATGAGGCTTAGAGCAACCTGATCTAGTGGAAGATGTCCCTGCCCATGGCAGGGAGTGGGACTGAAAGAGCTTTAAAGTCCTTTACAACCTAATTCATTGTATGACTCTGCCATAGTAATTTGAGCATTGTGGATGCAAAGAGCAGTTTTCAGCTATAAAACACCAGTGTACTTTGGCACCCCCCTTCTTTCCCCACCCCCAGTGAGAGTTCAGCATTACTCACTCCCTGGGATGTAGATACGACTGTGGTGCTGACGGGCACCTGCCGCACAGCCGTGGCTCCTGTGCTGATTGTTATGGGGGTCCCTGAAGCTCCTGAGGCCACAGCAACTGCTTTGGACACTGTGGCACTCATGGTGGGTAAGGAGGTGTGGCCTGTGCCAGCAACACTCACTGCCGAAGATGATGGCACCTGCTTAGCGTGAGTGGCTACAGTGATGGTCTGCCCGGCTTTGGGGGGTATCACCCCCAGCCCCTGCACAATTCTGATTGTGGCAGCTGGCTTGGCCTCCGTGGATGCCACCGTGGTTATGGCTTTGCTGTTCTGATCTGCCACAGTCACACCCAGGGCAGGCATCAGGCGGAAAGCCGAGCTTGTTGGCTCTGCAGTCTTTAAGTCAGAAGTCACTTTAACCACGGTGCTTCCAGCTGGGCTGGAAGAGGCAGGAGACACTGTGCTTGTCTTGGCTGGAGACTCAGCAGTCTGGATAGGGTTGGATGTCATGTGCAAAGTCGCGGAGATGCCTTTCCCACCAGCACTGCTTCCCGCAGCTGCTGTGAATAGGTCCTGAGTCAGTTTGACAGTAGTGACTTGAGACTTGGCCAGGGTGGCCATCATGTCCGGAGTAATGCGCAGCACTGTTTGTCCCTTCGCATCCGTGGTGATGGAGGATGGGGGCAGGCGCAACACATCCTTCCCTTGGATCCGAAAATTGGTCGCTGTGAGTGGGATGCCACTTCCAGCCTGGGTCTTCACGCCAAGTTGGCCTGTAATAGCTACCTAGGAGAGATCAGAAAAATGGTTCTGTCAAACTAAGGCAAAGTCCAAGGCATACTCAAAGCAGAAATTCCCGACAGGATGGTATTTGCTCCCACTGGAATGCAAGTGGAATAAGACTAGCACTCAGTACACTACTGAAAATGGTTCTGGTTGTGCATTCCCAATCTGATCTGAAATAGGAAATACTTGTGGGGCTGGTTTCTTTTCCAAACGAAATGAAGGAGAGATCACTAAAGAACCTGCACAAACACATCTTTCACCTGTATGTGGAAACAGGGCTCAAACACACAAAACCAGCACTGCCCATCAACTCACACAACTCCCAAATGTTCACATCTGCACAACAAACAGGAAATAATCAGGTCGTGAAGCCCAATTCCTTTTCTCTCCCTCCCTCTCACCTGCTTGATGATATTCTGGCCAGCCATATTCTGAATGACAGTGGTGGAGGAGGTGCTGGCAGCAGAACTGCCTGGAGAGCTGGTCACTGGCTTCACAGCAGGGCTGGGCACAGCAGACAGCCCTGTCACAGTGATACCTGCCTGGCTGGCCATGGAGTTTCCTGCTCTCGGTACCTGCACAGGGCTACTTTGAGCTTTTAGAGGCAGAGTCATCACAGCCTACAGAAGACAGGAGGAAGACTATGAGCAGACTACCACAGTAAGAACAGTCTAGTGACTGTATTGTGTTAGTCTGCAAGTTTGGGAGAGCTCACAAAAATTCCCTTGCAAGGATTCCAACTGCTTGGAACTGTAGAGTGAGTCGGGTGTCAGTCTCTTCTTCCAGGTAACAAATGACAGGACAAGAGGAATTGGCCTCAAGTTGCACCAGGGAGGTTAACTTACTTATCAGGATTTTTTTTTTCACTGAAAAGATTGTAAAGCATTGGAACAGACTGCCCAGGGCAGTGGTGGAGTCACCATCCCTGGAATCGTTCAAAAAAAAGTGTGAAAGATACATGTGAGGATATGGTTTAGTAGTGAGCATGGTGGTGTTGCTGTGTTCATGGCTGGACTTGATGATTTTGACAATCTTTTCCAAGCTTAACAATTCTGTGATTCTAAGTTCTATGCACTTTTTATATAATGAACAATTTAATTATGTCAGGTAAATAGGTGAAAAACAGAGCACTGAACAGTACTGCATACGTAAAACTGTTTCTGTGCTCTTGTCTGCAGCTAGTGCATGCTCCAAATGAGCATAGAATGCATCACACCAAAACACTCCAAGTCAGATCAGATGTCAGAGCTACTCTACCCCTTCCAACTCACCTGAGGGAGCACTTTGGTTTGTGTGGCTGTAGCTGGAACACGGATTTGAGGCACTGATGTGGGCTGCTGCTGCTGCTGCTGGGTGACCACGGGGGCTTGCTGGGACATGGCTGGGAGGCTGGACTGGGCAGTGACCATGCGGACCTGTGGCAGGCCTGAGGAGCTGTGACTGACCACACGTGGAGTGGGCGCTGGCCCCGGCTGCGCCTGTGAGCTCTGAGCTGGGGACAGTAACGTCCCCAGCTGGGGCATGGTGGGGGAAGACACCAGGAGAACACTACGGAAAAGACATAGCCAGTAGGTCAGCAAAAACGTAGGAAATTCACACAATCACAGAATCACTGAGGTTGGAAAAGACCTCTGAGATCACCGAGTCCAACCTGTGACTGATCCCCATGTTGCCACCCAGCCCAGAATATCAAGTGCCATGCCTACTTGTTCCTTGGACAGCTTCAGGGATGGGGACTCCACCACCTACCTCACTGCACAACCTCTTTCAATGTCTAATCACACTTTCTGTGAAGAAATTCCTCTTGATGCTCAACCTGAATGTCCCCTGGCACATCTTGAGACTATGCCCTCTTGTCCCATTGCTGCTTTCTGAGTAGAGTCCAACTCTCACCAGCCTCCAACCTCCTTTCAGAGAGTTGCAGAGAGTGATAAGGTCATCCCTGAGCCTTCTCTTCTCCAGGCTAAATAATCCCAACTCCCTCATTACTGAATTATACAAATTACTGAAAAACAGCCAGCAGCATTTCCAAGTGACATAGGGTACAGAAGCAGTACCTCTGGCTGGGTTTTGCTGGCTCTGACCCAGCACCAGATACACTCTTGCTGACCACAGACACTGGTGGGGATGAGATGGCTGTTGCTGGCAATGCAGGTGCAGTCGGTGTCACGGGAGTCACAGGAGTTGGTGGCATGCTGGAGTCACTGAGGCTCAGCTGACTAGGTTCTGCTGTGCTGGTGGGGAGGGCTTTCACAGCGCCCTCCTTGCTACTTGACTTCTACAAAGAGACCACATCCAGCATCACAAAATCTGGGGTTGATTGCTGCACCCTACAGTAGGCTGAGCACTTCAACCTGAGTTCTGTATGGTAGTGAATGATACCCTGCTGCTAAATCCTGAAATCAGACAACTGTCTGACTGCCTTTCCCCAGCTGCAGCCATGGACGAATTGGTGTGTTTGGCTGCTTCTGCTCTCAGGGAAAAGTGCACCTCAGGTGTGACAAACATTTCCACCTTGGTTAATGTGCCAATAGACAAGTATACTTCAGACATAATTAATTCACATATCAAAACTCTGACAGGTTCAGCATAGTAAAGGGGAGAACAGAGGCGTTCCACACACTGTTATAAATTAACCTCAGAACCAGATCTGAAAGATCATCCCTTTGATAGGGAGCACAAATGAGAAGATAGCAGTGGAAGCTGGCTGCAGGAAAAGTTTCCTCTCTCCATGTTCATTTTGTGCACTGACATTCATATACATCATGAATTGTTAACTCACATGTGGTAATTTTCATCACTTGCTATGGATGCAGAATTTATGGACTAAATTAAAACTAATCTCCTTCTCAATCCCAAAAGCAGATGTGCAACCCTGAGCAAAGAAATCTACCATTTTAGCTGGAGGTTTTGGCTTCTGAAGAGCTTTCTTAGCCTTTGCTGCTGCAGCTTGAGCATGATGGATCCGTTCTGTAAGGACAAATCAATGGTTAGAACTCCTGAACACAAGCAGATTTAAGGAAGAAGTTAAGTAAGAGCTGCAGATTCTTCTTCAGACATGGAATTAAACACACAGAGTCATGTAACAGTGCAAAGAAAAACATCTAGTAAATTAGCCAAAAAGGCTGAAAATATGACACATAAGAACATACATCTGCAGTTCTTGCATGTGGGATGGTATTTTTCAAACAAATGTTTCAAAGTCACTGCTTTCTAAGACTGGGTTTGAGTGCTTGAAGGACTAACATGAGCAAACCGACTAGGAAAAAAGCTAGAATGACAAATTAATGCTCATTATCCATCTTTATAAACATTTTAAATTAACATATCACCAACCCAGGCTTACCAAACTCTTCCTCGCTCCTGTCCCGGTGCAGGTAGATCCACAACTTCCGCCCAATATCGTATTTCACACAGGGATCTTTCTCATAATGCAATCGGTCCAGAGCACCACTAACAACAGTGTTTACCTGAAGTTTGGAATCCACAGATTACAAGATATCCCCCGCTGGATTACCCAAAACTGATGAATAGAAAAGTGATTCTATTTGGTATAAAACCTGAGTAAGCTGCGAAGAATCTCCATCTGAGTGAGAACTGAATGAGGGCAGATGTTGCAGCACAGGATGGTGTTTGCCACCTTGGGTTAAATGGGGCTTCCACCAAAGCTCTGAAAATTGACTGTTTCCTCAATCTAAAATGTGAGTACCTCTATGACCATGTTAACTCTGGCTTTTCTAGCTATTTTTTCGTCATTCAAAGTTGGTGCAGATTTGCAGCAGCTCACGTCAGTAGCACACAGCTCCCTTTTGCTCATCACAGCAGCATAAAAACTACCAGGCCTTTGCCACTGAATACTGCCTGGGTCCATGCAGTGTATTTTTATGAGAATCTGAAGCCAGACAGGACATCCAACTTACCTGAGCACTTGTGACATCTGGAGCTAGGAACTGGGAATCTTTGAGAAGCTCACAAATTTCAGCTCGAGTTCCCTCTCCATTAGGAAGGCGAGCAGCAGCATCACGAACTGAAACACAAAACCAGAGCTTAAGCTTCCAGCTGTTACTGGGCAGCGGTACTCATGTACTCTATCAGAAATGTTTTGGGACTGCTCTATTATCTTGCTCTCGCAGTGCCTACTTGCTCACTAAAATCCAGCCCCTAAAATCCCTCAAAAATATGAGTAGAGATTATAAAGGACCATTTTAAAGCACATCAACTGTGCCAACTTTGTGCTAATAGCGACGAATTTCAGGAACAGCATTCAACCCCAACGTAGATTCCTAAAGTTTTTGTTTGAGGGGATCAGAGGAATGTTTTTCTTCTTTAAAAAAGTTATTTTGGCCATGACCTTACCAAGGGACAAAATGGTGACATACGCTGGTCTGTCTGAGCGCAGGAGAGAATGTTCCCGGGCTTTGTTTAAGGAGGTTTCCTTGTCAAACACCCCCTTCACAGGACCAACCACTGACTCGAAGCCGTGCATGCGGAAGGTGAAGGCTTTGTGGGGCTGGCTGTAACGGTAACGCTCCTGGAGGTGGACACAACAGCATGACTTTACCAGGAAACACACAGCAAAGCCTTATGCTGTATTACAAGGTAAGTTGTTATCATTCTCTAGAGAAACTAAAATTAAAGGCTCAAATACTGCTGTATAAACTTATTTTGGACCAAGAAAATCACAAACTACTTCATGCAAAATACAATGCTCCACCTAAGCAAGATGTGCAGGTGCAATGTGTTCACTGTCAAAGCAGTTGCACAGACTACAGAGGTGCCAGAAATACAAGAGATATACCCTCTGTCCCCTTCCCCTTTCTCCCTTTACCTGTCTAAAGGGAGATTTCCAAAATTTAACTTACAAATTCTGTCATACAGACAGCACATGGAGAGAAGGGAGAAGAATCTGCGTGGTATTTTCCCTCTAATTCCCACTTGCATCTACTACAGGTAACTAAGTGGATGGGTGCACTTATTGACATTTATTTTTTGCTTGCATACATACATTCCCAAAAAACAGAGGCAGGTCATTGTCTCATGGTGGGGGATGGCAAGGGAGACAGCAGGGTTGGCACCAACCAACTGACACTACCAATTTTGTTAATTTTTACCAAATTAATTTTACCCACTGGAAATACTGATGGTTTTGAAATAAGCAGCTAGGCTATGTCATTAGGCAGAAGCAACATATCAACTCTTCACATTAACTACATTTGTGTAGAGTACGTTTCTCCTGGTTTAGTGGCCAACTGTTTCAGCAAGTGCCTTTAAAATGAAGATTCTCTTCCTACCTGTTCTTGAAACACCCGTTTCTCCTCTCCAGTGCTAGGCCGGACTACATAGTCAGTCCTTCTGAAACAAAGGGCACCATCAGTTCTAAGCACAACAGGCCCACAATAGTCCCAGAGGATGAATCCCCTCCTCCTTCTGCAAATTCTTCTGAACAAATTCTGAAAGCATTTATGGTAACAAAAGTAAGGCCTGCAGAGATCTTAAAATATGCTGCATGCACTACCTGAAGGCAAGCAAGGACTATAAATTATCTCACTAGCAGAACCTAAGATAGACTGCAGCTTTGCTCTGATAATATATGTGAACTTGGATAAAATCAGTTGACTTTATGAAGTCTAGTTACTGCATTTATAAAATCAAAGTATCAAATTTTCTTCTGCCCCATGAAAAATTGTTTTATTTTAAGATCCAGAGGCACAGGGCCCAAACCTCACAGCTTCAGTGGCACTACAAAGGTATTCAAGCAGTGTTACACACTTACACTCTGGGCAGTGGCATGGCATCCGAGCTGTCTTCATTTTCCTATTGAGAAAGAAGTGTCAGTGTTGGGTAGAACATAGTCAGGTTTTGTGCTCCTAGAAGATGATTTTTGTCTGACTCACTTTGAAAAAAGTCTGGTCTTTGGTCTCCAGCCAGAGATGAAACAGTGCTGCCAGCTCCTTCTCATGATCTTGGTAAGTACCTAGTAAGAAACCACGAAAATGTAAAAATGGAAATCTTTTAATTGTTAGGAAGCCAGCTGCTTGCAGCTCCCAGCCCTCTCCTGTTCCCTCCCCTCCTTGATGCATCACCAGTCACAGATGTTCAAACTGCAATATTTTAACACCTCTAGTGCTAAATCCCAGTGATTCCCCTGTGCTGGTACAAAGGATGGTGCTTCAACTCCTAGCATAGAAGGCAAGATGCTGTTTGGGACACAGTCACCTGCTCCTCTCTCCAAAGTAAACCCAGTTACTAAATCCATGAGCAGAAACATTTGCCTATATAACCTCCACCAAAAACTGTGAAAGGGATTAGAGGAAAAGCTTCCTGACTCCAAATCTCTGCCAGTTTAAGCCTGCAAATATGATCACTAGAATTACCATAGTTAAGAACGGAAAATTCTGTGTAATAACTAAAGGAATGAACATAAACACATAACATCTGTAATTCAATCATTATGAGCCTGAGCACATTGATCATCAATTTGCTCTTTGGGTCCCACTTTTAAAAATGAGAATAGTATCAGTTTGCCCTACAGAGTAGCTTAATTCCTTTGCAGTTACTAATTACTCTGAATCAACAGAAGGTATGCTCTACCGAAGGGAAAACATGAAAGTGTTCAGACAAATCTGAAAGCTGACAAACTGGTTAAGTTAGCAACAGAAAGAAATACAGCCCAGTGTCTTTGTTCATTTATGGTATGTCTGCTGCTGATACTGACATCCTGTGAACACCTCAAATCCAAATCACATATTAGCTCAGCTAAAAGAAAAGAAAATTCTTAACCACGAAATTAACAGTTCTGTTTGTGTTTCTGTCCGGGCTGCAGCAAGACGAAAAGTAAAGTCCTGGAGAAAACAACAAACCTTTACTATAGTACACATCATAGAAGAACACAAGCTACTCACCAAGCAATTTCCACTGCTGAGTTTTTTCCTTGAATTCAACAAAAGGTGAGAAGCTGGAAGGAGCATCTACAATGACAAATGTGCATCTCAGGGACATGATACAATTGTCCAACCTCAAAATCCCACTGTGGTAATGCAAACTGTTAAGTTAAAGACTCACAGTGACAGATACAGCATTTTAAATGATTACGTAAATGCATTTCTAAATTTATTCTTGCCCAAAGGGAAGGTGAGCATCTCAGAATATAAAAGCAAACACAAGGAAAGAACAGAACAGGATAATGAGCCTTCCAACAACAGGCTGTCAGCTCTTCACCATGTTCAGACCAGTTATTTAGTGTACTGGGAAGAGAAAATTGCCAGTTGAGAACTTTGTCTTCAAGCTGAAGAGGAAAAAGAAATATGAGGCCCCAGAGACTGTTATTGTACATTGAAAATTCATGGGCTCGTGGGAAGAGAACTTGGGATTTACAGTATGCACCAGCATTACGGACAATATGCTGCAAGGGCACCACAATCTACTCTGTCTCTGCCTTTAGAACTTCCCACTAAGCAAATCAGAACCACAGCATAATTCAGTATGAAAGGAATGGATGAAACTCAGCTGGCCCAAGCCCAAGGTGGGCCAACCTCATATTTCAGTGGATTGCTCAGGGCATTATCTAGTTCATTTCTTATTATCTCCAAAGACAACTACAATTTCACACTGTGGAGGAAGAGACTATGCCCTTCCTGCTTCAAACACCCTGCCTGAAGCCATGATCTGAACATGAGAAACTGTCTGTCTAGATGCAACTTCACAGATGTTTTCACATACTTGAGAATCACGCTGGGTCTTATCTACTATCCACATGCAAAACAAGTCGACAACCAAGACACGTCAGCCAAACAGCTTATCACAGAAACACTGTCAGCAATATAAGAAATACTGAGGCGATGAATGAAAAGTTGATTTGAACTATAATGCAAACCAGTACTGACTAAAACAGAGGAACAAGCACCATTAGTATTTTTAACATCTCTTCTTACCTCTGCTGTCGCCTGCCAAATACTGCAAGGCAGGTAAAACCAATTCAGACCAATTAGGGGCAAAGGAGAACCAGTTATTTAGTGCACTGGCATGAGAAGATTGCCAATCAAGAACTTTATCTTCAAGCTGAAGAGGAAAAAGAATTATTTTATTAATGATCTCACTCTTTAAAATACGACTGTCTTCACAGAAGACAAACCAGATGAATACATGCAGGGGGCATAAAGGCTTTTAGGAAATAATCGCCTGACTTTTTCAAGTAACCACAGCACCAAAGAAGGTAAAAGCATTTCCCCATCTCTGCCCTTAATATATAAAATATATCTAACTATGATCTATAGAATGGGTATGGAAAGACTCACAGATTCAACTGACTAAACTCATGAAACATGTTAAAACCAGAATGTGGTAGCACTCCACAGGGTTTAATTTCTTTAATATGTAATCTAAATATTATTATAATTTACAGCAGAGTAAGTCTGGAGAAAAATTACTATTATTAAAGCTATAAGCTCCTCTATTCTTTGATTTTGTTTTCTGCAAAGGTTCCTAGATATGTGTGTGGTTCCTTACCACAGAGAGCGTAGCAGGTCCTTCCAGAAACAGTATCTCCAAAAGAAGGAAAAAGAAGCTGGACGATATTTCATTTATTTCAAGGCATGGTTTAATATCTTCAAAAGGTCTTCAGATGAAAGAGAACACAAGCAGAGTAAATTCCCTGGGTAAATATTCACCTCCACACACAAAGATGAACACCATACATTTCACACATCCCAAACCAAAAAAACCACAGCCTGCAACAGTCCCACAAAAATGTGAGCTAAAACACGTTGCTTTTTCCATCCATGCAAGGTATTCAGGACCCTCTGAAGGACTTACTCCTCTTTGACAGACGACAGAGGGAGGGGGGAAAAATCCTGAGACACTGACGGGAGTCCATCTGTATTGCCAAGAGAGTCAGCCAAATCTTCCACCTCAGATTTAATAATCTTCGGCTTCTTTTTTTTCTTATCTTCCTTGTCCTTCACCTTTTTCTTGAGGGTTGCAAGGTCAAATAAGGCTTTAAATACGATAAATGTTAAAAAGAAAAATTAGACAGCTTCCTACTATACCTTAATGAGAATCATAAACTATTTAAGTATGTATCTAGAAATATATGTTGTGCACACTCATTCACACCTCAATCATTCCACCTTCCCAGCTGTTGTCATAAATCTTTACCTTTCCCCTCAACAGAAAACCTCTAGTTTTTAAACCAACATATATGAAATGAAAAAGGCAACGGATCCACTGACTTGCTAAGGAACCTTTCCTGCCAGCATTCACTCGAGTCATGATGTCCTCAAGAGTCAGGTCTGTCGTGACTAGATCAGGGTGATCCTACACAGGACAGTGGGAGAGAAATTAAACTGAGAAAGGACAAAGTGTTAAGACAGCAATAAGGTGAAGAAGTACCCAAGTATTAAAATGCACCAAACTCAATTAGGATCAGCTTATTAAATTATTTATTGCAATAAAAGTTGGAAAGTCTTCTAACCTTGAAATCCAAAATTCTGTCTCCCCAAAACACATAATCAAAATTACTAAATCCTTCTATCCAAATAAACGTGGCCAAGAGCTGCATCTGTACACTGACAATTGAACCCAGGTTACAATAAAGGGCTGATGGGTGGGTGCACACAAAAAATAGCAATCATTTTGTCACTCAGAAGTACCCTGATCTTTATGGCAGAGATAAAAACACCAAAGATAAAATGTGGTCCCACCCCCCAAGACTTTTTGACATCTTACAGGTTGACGTTTTCGTTTCTCATGGTGTTTCTTCAACATCACCTTTAAATCGTTTTCCCCAAGTTCTATCCTGTCTGCAATGAAAATTATTTGTAGTTTTTCACTATTGTTACCTTCCACACTTCTTAGAATGCCATTTTCTATCCATTTACACTTCCAGCAATCTCCAAATTTCAGTAACTAATTTCTCCATATATGAATTTCCTTCATTCATTCATTCATTCATTCATTCATTTCAATGCTTCATTCAGACATCAGATTTCACTGCTGATGCAAACACAGAACAGAAAAGGCAGAAGCAACTTGAAGAGTTTGCAGAATTGATTACAGACACTTGAGGAGGGATTCTCAAGTATTTTGAACTGGACTATGCTAATGCTTCAACCACTAAAGGCAAAAAATATCCGAGGAATCAGTAGCATTACAAAAACTATGAATCTTGTGTTCAAATATTGGCCTTGCAAGAAGAAAAAGATTAAACTGGGAAAATAGCCAACTATTGAGGAGACTGCAAAAATGAAGCATTACAAGATTTCCCATCAAACAACAAATTTTAAAGATGGTTTCCTGCAAGGTCTCAAGGTAATTCTTCCCCTCTATTCATACTGATGCCTTGTTTGGTTCTTACCTGCAGTTTTCATGTCCAAGGTTGACAGTGTGGGGATCACTCTCAGGGGAACTGGTGGACTTGAACAACGTGTTGGAGAACTTGGAGGCCAAGAGATTAGATCTAAAACAGAGACATAAAGTTACTTCTGCAAGACCCATCACCAACCTGTGTAACTATTACCATGTGTTCACTAGATCCCAGCAAGTGGAAGTAGAGCCCAGAATCCAATCTTTTATCAAAGGCTCTGTCCCCACACCAAAAATGTGTCTTTTTCTATTCATGCCTGGAGTCTTTAGTTCAGCCCAGGGCATTACCTTCTTCATCAGAAGACAAGGTAGTGTCTCCACATTCCTCTTTCACTTCCCTCAGGATCTTCAAGTAGCGTCGATGTGTCCGTCTGTCTCGTTCTTCTGAGTCATATGTCGGTGGGAAGTGCTTTCTCCTTAAGGTCATGTCAGGGCCTCCTTTCCTGGCTAATTCCAGCAAGTGCTGAAAGGAGAGATTCATGTGACATTAGCTATGTCACCTACAGTGCTGTAAGCCAGGACAGGCAAGCCCAGCTCAAATACTTCCAGCAAGGTTACTATGTGTTGCCATCAGCACCTCAGATCTGTGCGAGTGGAACCTTAGGAACGATCAGTATCTGCCACACACAGTGTTTTAAATCTAGCATTTTAGACCACCATTTAAAGGGGAGAAAAAACCCAGGTGAAATTTCTTAACCTTCTGCACACATAATCTGTCATTTTATGTGAACTGTTGAGAAGAACTTACAGTAATTTCACGACTATAAGGCGCACCATTTTGACTAAAATTTTCCCTCGAACCCGGAAGTGCGCCTTATAGTCCGGTGCGCCTTATCTGAGCTACATAGTGGCAAAAATTGCCAA
>PYHW01010439.1:75283-95598 GCA_013186435.1 Turdus rufiventris
TAATTTGGAGGGAGGGGGTTTACATTCTCCATTTCAAAGAGAAGCTCCTGCCTTTCTTAGCAGACACCTGTCCTCCTAAAACAGCAACGTTTCATTCTTTGTCCATATATAAGCCGCACCTGACTATAAGCCGCACTTCGGGTTCAGACCAAAATTTTAGTCAAAATGGTGCGGCTTATAATCGTGAAATTACTGTACTTGGCTTTTGGTTAATTTACAAATGGTTAAACTCATTACTACACTACAGATTAAAATATCAATTTTCAATTCAGTTATTTTGAAACGTTTTTTTCCTGTATTACATATGTTCTAGCAGAAGTTGCATTCCCAGTGACCAAGATCAACACAGGCCAAAGACCTGTCTCCATATGCTGGATTGCTTATAAGGAATAGCAGGAACTCTTCTTATTTTCTGAATGTTACAGATAACAGAAAGCTACTGAAATGTTTCCAGAAGCTGTTCTGAAATTTGGTTTAATGGATACTACTTAATCATAAATATTTTTAAGACTAAGCAGTACCACTAAATAATTTTGTTCTGAAAATGTGATTAAGTGAAGATTTTAAATTGGAAGGAGTTATACATACAAGAGCCAGACAGCACAAGCCTTGCAAATAGTTACATGCAGCCTATACTGTGCAGTCTGCACCTTTTTAGGTACCTCCACTCTGTGCCCCAGTCATGATTTTGGCATTCTTTAAACCTTCAAGCTGAAGAGCTTTATGCCTGATAATATTCTGGATGAAAAAGGGCCATGACTGTTTTCCTTACCTGAGTAACTGCTTTCACTTGCCCTGTGCTGACAGTAGTGACCGGGGTACCCACAGCGGTCTCTGTGATTACGTACTGCCCTTGGGGGATGGTCATCATCTGAATCTCTGATGCTAAAAAATTGCAAATTGGATAATCAAGACCTCCAGTCAAACTCAAAGACAACCTTCAAAGATCATATCTGTCACAGTACAAGCTGGCTTGTACTGGGCAAATTGATTTGCCATATATGGGAGAAGCACTCTGGTGGGACAAACAGCCCTCCAGGCAACAGGGATAGGACAGAATCGGGAACACACAAAGATTTGGACTTAGGGTTCCTGCCTGGCTGCAGAGGCTATTGGTCAGAGAGTTGGGTAGCCTGAACTTTGGACCGATCACAAGTGCTTGCTGAGAAACATTAAAGAGGTTATAAAAGGACAGTTCAGAACAATAAAGAGGCTTTTTGTCGCATGAATCTCAGAGTGCCCATGTCTCTGTCTCAGGGACCCGGGTGCCAGACACAACACATACCTCATGTCAGAAAGATTTACAGTCTGAAACAGTGGATATTGAAGAGAAATTCAGGTGATACGAGGCCTTGTAGAACCCTACAGGCCTCAGCAGAATTATGCCAGTTAACATAAGCTGCCAATTAACATCAGCTGGAGATTTTGCAATTCATGCAAACACATCCTGTTCTCACTGAAATAATCACAGAATTACCATCCAGAACTGCATAGATATGAGAAATGATCTTCATGTCACACTCCTATTCCACACAATTCTTTCAATCATGCATCCAAGTTTGAACAAGTAGCTATCCAACACATGTAATCTTGCTGCATGCAAGTTCCTTGAAACAAGGGAGACCAGTGTGGCTGCCCAAACCATATACTGGATCAGTACAGATGATAGTGGATGAGCTAGTACAACCATTTACATTTGTCTGAAGCTTTATCTTCTTGATACCTATGAATATTAACCACAAAGCTGAATGAACTCTGAAAACACTGTTCCATTTGGTAGCTGGAGACATGGAGCACATGCTAGTCAGACACACTTGCCAGACAAGTAGTTAGAGCTACTGCTGACACTTACAATAGCTCCGAAATGAGTTCCAGTTGCTGGGGAGATATGTGTGCTGGACTGAGGAGCCTTGCTGCTGCTGGAGGGCTTGGTTTGGTGTTGATGTAGTTGTCTGCATCTGTGAGGGGCTGAGCTCCTGCTGAGGTTGTTGTGAGGAGGGACTCAAAGGCTGACCTCCAATCTACAGAAAAAAAGCAGGCCTCTCTTAGTGTAGTAAACTCTGCATAGCTCTGTTATGTCACAAATAAAGCCTTCTCACAAGAACTCTCTTCTCTCTCCTCCACCTTGCTTCACTCTATGGTCAGACCAGGAAACCGAAATAGTGATATTGTTGCTTGCCAAAGTGAGTCTATGGCAGGCACCTGAGATTAGAGGGTAAATTCTACCCAAGAACATGAAGAACTGCACTTCAAATATTTGAGGAATGTCAGTTTCCATTTACATTTTCCAACTGACAGACTTCATTTAAGCTGCCAATGTGTCTGTTTCCAATAATTTATCTCTCCTTTGTACATACTGTTAGGGGGAAAAAAACCCCACATGAAAAAACCCACACAACAAATACCCAAACCCACAACAAAACACTCCCATAAACCCCAAGACATCTGGGCACCGCTTGATGATCTCAATGTGAAAGTCACTTCATGTGCGGTCCTTTAAATGACAAAGAAAGCACTATCCCCACCATCAGCATATACAATATGCCAGCTGAGCAGGCTGGTAGGGAAAGCATTTTCTGAAGAGAAGAGGGAAATACCTGTGATGATGACTGAGTTGCTGGTGATGGCTCTGTGACCTGGATGTGCTGCACCTGGATGGCATGCTGAGTGTATGTCTGGGAGTCATGGAGCTGCCCAACATCCACTGTGGAGTGCTGGGACTGGTGAGGTGAGGTAGCCTGGGGAAAAAAATAAACAGAGGTCTACACCTCAAATTCTTTACAAAAGCAGTCATCTAAACCTCTTCTGGGACACAAGGTCTGGCATAATAAAGTAGGAGCCTTAGTAGAGCACACCTCTCGAACCTTGTTAAGTTTCTTTGCACCTTGGGAGATAAAGTACATTTAATAGATGTAATGGCACAGAGATGGCTCTATCTCAGTGTTACCGATGGAAAGGACTTACCTAACATCATATAAGCTGTTTGTGGCAGCAGCTGGACTAAACTAAAGGGTTCAAAAGCCAGCTTTAGTGTTAACCACCTCCCTGGAAGCATCTTTCTCTACAATGTATACATACTTGAGATCTGCATATCCAGTTCTATAGTTTGACACAGCTGTGCATCAATATAAGTGCTCAGAGGTTTTTAAAGCTTTTTCTGAGCAACACTTGCTAATGATACCAATTGCAGTAATTGAATTACAAGTCTTGTATATTTATAAAAGTAAGATGTTGCTAATATTACCTGCAGGAATCAGTGTTCATGCTCTTGTATTGTTACAACAGCCATAGTCACTATCAACTGGGGCCATGGTTTAGGCTTTTATTAACCAAATTCATAACCTGATTTGTAATGAGGGGCCAGAGAGAACACAGAATTTCAGATTAAAATATAAACACATGGTAGTTTCAGCTTCTACTAGTGGGTATCATATTTCTTAAAGCTGCCTGACATATTTTCCTCAGACCAGTTATTCCAGTTACACTCCGGTTTCATTTTCAGGAGGCTGGTGAACATCAACAGAATGAATATTCTAATAGCTGCTATGAAGGGAACAAGCAACCACTCTCTGTACTCTCAAATTTCAGATCTGACTCACTGAGGACAAGGAAGCACAAATCAGTCTAAACTACAGAAAATTGGTCACTCACTGACCCACCTTTCCAGTTGCTGGAAAACATTCCTAGAGCAGACTTGAGCAAGGCTGCCCAAATGGGTGGAATTAACTCAGGACTGTGTCATTGTGTCTCCAGCAAGCTGACCAAAACTGGCAGGGTTATTTATGCCCGGTACAAGTGCTTATGAAGGGAACCCTAAGCCTTATCAGTTGATTTATCTGTAAAAAATAGCACTTTCTGCAAGTACTCCTTACCACACTTCTGTGTGCTAGAGCCCCAAGAACACACAGGCTTAGTAAGGAAGGGGTCAAAAGCACAGCAAAATCCCCACCAGGTTACTCACCTGGGCCACTTGAACAACCTGCAGCTGTATGTGCTGAGGCTGCTGCAAGCCAGTTGTGGATTGAGACACAGGGATGTACTGGATGCGCTGGTAATCTCCCTGGGGAGTCCGGTAGTCTGTCGTGAGGGTCTGGGATATCTCTGTCATTGCTTGTGTCAGTAAATCTGTTGTCTGAGCAGAGGGAGAGAGAGATATATATACACATCATCATATTGATGTACTACTTCAGGGCTGTAGTTTTTATCTACACTTCAGTAGGTCTGGTCATTTATTTACAGGAGCTTAATGTGTATAGATGTTGGGGTCATAAGTAGTCACTAGGGATCATCAACTACAATTGCTCTCTTATGTCTGAATCCTAGTCAGGACCATTAATGGCTAACTTATCATATCATAATAAAAATAATTATTTTCATATTGTGACATACCAGTATTCTGTTAAACAATGGAAGTCCTGTATTTGTGAAGAGTTGACTTGGTTTCAAAGTGATTAAGGGATATATTGAACCTTTCTTCCTCCCCTATCAGAGTGGCAACTGTATTTCTAATGTGTAAAGACATTTAGTACATAACTTAATCGAAGTCAATAGCATCCTGATTGAACCTCTCTATTTTCAAGCAAAACCATCTTTTATCCAGTTAGTCTTTAGATAGGAAGTTTTAAACTGTGATCAACAGGACTTTTAAAACTACATAGCATCCTGCAACACTGAAGGACACATTTTCAAGTCTCAGCTTTCACTTCAGTGGCAGCTGATCCATTAACAGAGAGAGCCACTGGAGATTCATCTTCCTCAGTGCTGTGCTGTCCAAAGGATTACAAAAAGATCTGACTCCCTGAACAGAGTTTGATCCAGTCCCCAGTCACTGTTAAACTTGTTCTCTTGATGCCAGGAACTGCATCTCTCAGTTCAGGAAAAAATTCCCAGTGAAAATCCAAGAGATGTGTATGCCTGAGTTCATTATGTGGAGTCAGTAGGTCTGAATGAAAGAAAAAAATGGACAAATCTTTAACACTCCAGAAAGAAATTAATAGCTCCTGACAGTGGAAAACTGGACAACACAGGCTCAAAACCAGAAGTGATCTCAAATAATGTCCTAGTACAGGTTTTGAAGTTATGTCTGCCAAACAAACCAGGGTTACTAATAGCAGAAGGCTCCTGTTCTGTGTGTTTTCCTGCACTGCCCTTGTGTGCCTCCAGCCCTTACCACAACAGTTTCTCCAGTTGCGTTGTCGGTGGTGAGAACAGCCGGTGTGGAACTGATAACGGCCGTCGCCAGTGGTGCATGGATCGTGTTCGGGAGCTGAGCAAACTCTGGGTGTTTCTTGCGGATGTGCTGCACCATCTTCGTCTGCAGAGAAGCAAAGGAGCGTTGAAAGCATGGTCAGTAACCCTGCTCAGGGCCATGTGAAATCCAACAGCCTGGCCAAACACAGCTTTTAGGTTTCCCTCAGTAAAGCAGCATCAAGAAACACACTGCGAGATCCTTTGGTCAACAAAGTTGAAAACCTGCTGCTGATTAGAGCTAACAATGAAGTATTGTCTTCAACAGCTTTTTACCCCAACATAGCCAAGTGTTTTATAACTTTTTCCAAAAGTCATCTTTTCTGTGTTTTGTTTCCCTGCTCATCTCCCCTGTAACTATCAGAGAGCAGTTTCCAAGACCTTCTGTTCATGATTGTGCTTTGGTAACTTTTCAGCACAAACATGGCATCCTTTGGCCCTAAAACAACCAGACTGTGCCTGCACTGTCAGCACACAGAGCACAAAACTAGCACTCTGACTGAGAAGAAGAGAGCTCTGCTTGTGGACAGACAGGTGACAGAGACCATGATGCAAGAACATGCCCACAGAGAGGCTGTCTGAGAACTCCCCATACCTTACTGCTGTATTGCTTGGAGCAATGAGGGCAGCACACTGGAGGGGTGGCAATGGTGCCTGTCAGCTGGGTGTGGGTACTCAGCATGGGATCTGGCTCTCCCGGGCCCGCAGGACGCAGTTTTCGGATGCTTGGAGGTAGCTCAGCACCAGGATGGTTTTTCAGGATGTGTGCTTTGCGTTTGCTGGCACTCTTGTACACCTGCAGGGCAAAGATTTGGAATTAAAATGGTGCAACTCTGGTGTCTGCACAGGAAACAGCTACCAGTTATCTTAATCTGAAAGGTCTGCATGTTGCTTTAGAGAATACATTTAGTTAAATCCCCAAACAATTACAACAAAAGGCATGAACAATTGCCTTTCAGTGTTTCATCAACCTGTAAAAGCAACTGACTCCTTGTGTAGCACAGAGAAGCCTTTTGAGAACATACTGCATGCCACAATCAAACACCAAAGCGGAAAAAGAACGTAAGAGGAAAATTCTTTTTGAGGATCAAAATGCCCAATGTTAATTTGTTCTGAGGACTGATGTCTCTACTTGACACAAAGCATCAAATGGTTTTAGTTCAGTGATCAACATGCCTTTTAGTTCTTTTTAGGCACATTAACAAACAAGTAACATTTAATAGTTAAAACTATTTTTTTCTCCCCTCAAGCAAAAGGAAAAAGACATCACAGAAAGACATATTGAGGATAAAGACAGTCAAAATACATTCCCTGGTAAATAAAGACCCCCAGGCATAAAGGGCAAAGGAGAATAAGAGCAAAAACCCAAAGGCTCTGCAGAAGCAGCTTCAGGCTCCACTGACCACAGGGAATTACTGTCACATAACCTAGTAAGCAGTTTACAATAAAAGGTGTTAAAGACTAACTTTTTAAAGTGATACAGAAACCAAAGGTACTTACTGGCCAAGAATTATACATAGACAGGATACTTTGTCCTAGGCTAACACAAGACTAAGGGTCAGTGACTGTCTGCTGGATAACAGTATTCAAGTTTTCCAATGCCAAACACAGCAGAAAGGGGAAAACTGCAGCTTTCAATTAGCATTTAAGTGCATTTTGTCTTTTTCTTTTTTTTTGGACAGTACTGCAGGACTGTTGCTGGCAAGCACCTCAGAAAAGCTACAAACCCTGCCAGAGATTTCTATGCAGAGACAAACTGAATGCATCCAGGACTGGGACTGAGCTCTCCTCCAAGGGGTGAATTCCCACAGACCTTATCGCAGTATTGACAGAAGTAATCTCTGTTGGGTTTTATGATGGGCAACGTGAGCTCTGGCACCTCTTCTATTTTCATGTCTGGATGTCTCTTTGATAAATGATTGACCTTAGGAGAAAGAGAGAACAAGAATGTATTACAGCTGGAAGCGAAACGATTGGTGCTTCTTCCAGACATGGGTAACAGCCAAACCAAAACTGAACGATGCAAGCCAGCAGCACTGGAAGCATTTGCTGCTGCAAGGGTGCACTCACATTTAACTGCTGAAGGTAAATGTGGTCTTGCTAGGTCTCATTTACAGTTTCTCTAATCAAAATTACATAGGAAGCGGTGAAATAGTTTGCCAGAACTGTCTTGTAGCTGATAGCTGTGAATGAGGTAGCGTAAAGGGCCTCTGCCCAGATGAGAACCCCAAGAAAACCTTTGCAAATAATATCTTCCCGCAGAACAGCCTTTGCCCAGTGGCAGTGACAAGGCATGGCCAGAAGAGGCCCTCGAGAAGGAGAGAAACAAAAAACAGGAAAGACAGTCAGAAAAACTAAGGCATTAATGCAGTATTTTCATCTCATGTCCAGTTAAACACTGTACACATCAGTCAGCATTACTTAGTGTTGAAATATGGTACTGACAACCAGATGTACAGTGCAGGCAGTAAAAATGTGCAAATTTGCTGAAGAAGTAAACACACAGGTTTAAAAAAAAGATGTATCACCTCAACTCAGCTAAAATTTGCCAAAAATTGTTTCCCAGCATCCTGGCTGGATAAGACCAGATTGGACAGAGCTTGGAGCAACCTGGTCTAGTGGAAAGTGTCCCTGCCCATGGCAGGTAGGTGGAATGAGATGGGTTTGGGCTGGAAGGGACCTTAAAACACTTTCTCGATCCTTGTGTTCCAGTGCTGGAATTCCATCTTTATTCTTTATCTATTCATCAGAATAGAGTAGAGAAGCTGTAACAGCACCCAGGCACTCACCAACATGCCCCTGCGGCGGAAGCCCATCATGCAGAGGCGACACTTGAACATGAAGCTCTCATAGTCAGTGGATGCGATCCGGGGCTTGAAGGTTTTGGAGCGGCTGATCCGATCAGCCTTCTTGGCCTCCCTTTCTGGGTTGTGCATCCTCTGCATGTGCTCTCGCAGCTTGTCCTTCCTCTGGGAAGGAGAAATTGGGGAGAAACATGTCAGCAATGTCACAGAAACTGCTAAACTGCCTGTTATGTGTAAGAGCCACAGTTTGAGTTGTTCAGGAATCTCTCTCCAGAGAGAGAAATTTTCCTTTCAGAAAAATGTGTTCCTTCACCCAAAGTATTCAGTCCCTCAGTGTCCCATCACAAAGTCAGGGAGCAGGCTGCTGCCACCATAATTTACCTCCATCTATCACAGTCTGTTCCATCTGTTCCAGTGGGATTTAGAAAGACATCGGATGACATGTGCTGACAAGATGGATGCCATGGACACAGGCATCTTGGCCAGGAACATTATTAATCCACTAGGATCAGCAACAAGTTTCTTTCTGAACTGATACAAGCAATGTAACCCAAACACCTGGCAATGCTCATTCTTAATGAGCAGATAGAAAGTTCCTCTGCTATTAAATTATTAGGAATAAGATCTGTTTGAAATAAGATGCTGAGGTGACCTTGCCCTTTGTCTTTCAGAAATGGATGTCATAGCTTACATAGGACACCAAGCAATGCATGCAACTCACAGGCAAGTCTAGTGTGTTTACACGTGTTATTTCCTTTCACCTTTGAGAACATGAGGTTATCTCCTCGAAGGTGGCTAAGGAATTCTTGGTTTTGTACCAGTAATGATACAGCCAAGAGCCACCTCACCTTGAACTGCTTGCCACAAGTGGAACACAGGAAGTCTTTGCGGTCCGAGTGCCGTAGCATGTGGAGTCGCAGCTTGTCGGGGCGGCAGAAAGCCTTGTCACACTCTGTACACTGGTAAATCTTCTCAGAATGGAAACTGCGCACATGTTTCTTGACCTAAAATGGCAGATCGCAAAAAAAATGAAGTTTATTTAAGAGAGAAGTGAGTGGTAACACAGTCTAGGAAACTCTTCGCAATATGAAAGAAAAGGAAAAGGTTTTGAAGGTGTCTAATCTGCTTTGGTTTAACAAGTAGTTGATCAGAACAGCCGATATCTCAGTAATAGTTTCTATAAAGCCATAACATCTTTATTTCTCATCTGGATGGGTGATTTCCTTAAGACTGATCCTTGAAGGCATCAGCTATTGCACAGTTGCACTTAATGGGCAGGGAAAGTTCACAATGTACCATTTGCACAGAACCGCCCTCAATTTAACACATTAATCTGAGGTTCATTATCTTCCTTTCATTTATAAGAAACCAAAACATGGAGACTAATTCCTTCAATCAGGTACAATGAACTTGCAATTACAGTTGGCAAAGAAAAAAAAAAAAACCACAAAAAAACTTAATCAGAAGAACATTTGCACACCATTCCTGAACAGCAATTACTTCTCCATACTCTGGAACTGTCCTCCACCTCTATGAGCATCTAGTGGGGATTTTTTTTTCTTCCTTCCAATAAAGGAACTAATGAGGTTTGACATTTGAAATACAAGCACTACTCAAGAAATGGATCTCTAATTAAATCCTTACCATCTTCTAACACTAATACATGGAACAACTTGGCATCTCTACCTGTTTTATCTAGAAGTATTTCAGTAGTCAGCAGTCACTTTCTTAATTATTCACACGGTAAACAAAAAATCACTGTTAGATGTCAAAAATACAAATGAATAGTTGGAAAAAAGCCATGGGACTTTCAATTGCTTGCGTGGGGAAGTTTACAGGGAATTAAGTCGCAGCACAGCATTTCTGAATCATCAACATTCTTCCTTGTTGAACATTCACAGAAGATAAAGGACTTCTGCCAGGACAGAATTATATTAGTAAATCACTTTCCCCATCCTCTCCTTTTTAGTCTACTGGATAGACTATCTGTTCCTATTACTGATCTAAACTGGATTTTTGTATTATAATTTCAGTCAGGCAGCTTGGTAAAACACATCAATTGCTTTGTCCCTAGGAAGGATAATGAGTATTTGCATGGTCCATCTCAGTTTTTTTCTTACTGGACTTGGAAATAGAATCTTTAAATTCTACCAATGACCTTGTCCAAGTGCTCAAGCATAGTGCAGAGTAGCACTGCATTACTCACTGCACCAGTGCAGTGTGCAGGGAAGCAGAATAAAGTGCCCAGATAAAGCCCAGGGGGGAAGTCAGGAAGCAGAGTATCCTGATCTGTTCTGGCATTTCTTCAAGCTGTTCAAATGAATTATCTTGACAGAAAACAGACAAGGGATTAAAGATGTAAAACTACTCATTTTTTTGTTCAGAGTTTTAATGACAAAAGGTAAGGTGTGCTCAAAAACAAGCTGAATACAGCAAAACACAATTTTTTTTTGCTTCACGGAGATGATGCAGTCAGGACCTCTGCTTCAGGCATTTTTTGGGAATAAGGCACCCACCCTTTTGCAATACAGTGCCTTCTAACGCCAGATTGAAGCATCACATCTGATGATTTAGTGCACAGAGCACTTCAGTGTTGGAAGAAACCAATATGCCTAGCAGTATCTAGCAGTGCTTGGTCACTCTTCCTTTTCAATTTCTGGCTCCCTGCAGCTTGTGAGAACGAACTGCTGTACAGTTACACAGGGAAAGCACTGAGAAACCCAAAGCCTTGTGAGAGACCCCCCCCAAAGCAGCGCTTCAAATCAGTACAGCATCTCACCTGGATAAAATCTGGGAAGCGCTTCTTGCAGGTGGGGCAGGTGAAATAGCCATCATTGACATGGATGGCCACATGATCCTTAAGCAGATCCAAGCGGTCAAAGGACTCAGGGCAGAAAATGCAGGAGTATGTTTTCTGGTCCATGTGGAACTTCATGTGGCTCTCGAGGGCACCACTGTTGATAAAACCCTTGTTGCAGATGTCACAGGTCAAAGGGCAGTTCCCTTCCCGCCCATGGAACCGCAGGTGCTGGTCCAGCTTGTCCTTCTCCCGGAAGGCCTTCCCACACTGCAGGCATTTGAACGGGCGGAAGGATTTCCGGATGAACAGGTGCTGCAGAGCTGCATTCTGAAAGAAGTATCCAAGAGACCACTGGATTTCATCACCGTGTATAGATGCCACATCCGTATATATTCAGGATTAAATATATAGGATGATCAGTGAAACTAAACTTCAAGAAATTATTTTCCATCATATGCTGCCTCCAATTTACAGCAGGGGAGGCTGTGACAGGCAGAAGTCGGGGGACATACCTGCAGCTACCCCCTGAGTTAGCAGAACACAGTGCAGGAGTTCTCTCCGTCCCTGACTTCTTCTGATTTAGTTGATTTGTCTTTAAGCATGCCAATTTTCTGTAAAATAAAACTAAGCCCTCTCTGAAGCAAAGACCCAGGCCTGAGAAAAGCTGCAATTCCAGCTGAGTATTGACCATCACATCATAAGTTCAGCTACCACACAAAGGAATGGTGAGCCAGCACCCTGTGCTGCTCTCAGAAGCAGGTCTTATGAAATTCCACAGCCCTTTACAAGAACACCTTCTGCATCAAAGATCACCACAGAGATGCGCAGCAGTGGTTTAGTATTGCCTGGAGAACTTCTACTGGAACATAAATTCAAGAAATGCTGGTCTGAACTCTTTTACTATTGCCAAAAAGAACAGAGATTCAAAACACGATGGCAAGGGCAGAATGGCAGCTTTATGAGGAGCAGGTAAGAACTTGTGAGCAATTCTCCATTCCTACTGTGCACAATGTCTCCTCTCAGCCCCGGTTTTGTTTTGGTGTGTGTTTGCCTGCATTCTGCCTTTTCTGTAACATTTCCTAATCGTCCTGTCTTTGTTTTCTTCCCTTGCCCTTCAGATAAATGTTACAGAGCCATCCCACTCCTGACCCAGCATTCTCTGCTGGAGGAACAGATGCTGCTCAATGCGCTGCCTGTAGAAAGAGAGAAGAGGGTCCTGCACCTGCATTTCAATGTTGGATGAGACCTTTCTAGTTGTAAAGCTAGAATTGAGTCCTATGAAATCCCACAGCACACTGTCACCTACATTGCACTCAAAGTACACTGCAATGCTCCATTCCTCTGCAAGTCTAAGCAATATCCACTCTTCTCTCAAATACCTCTATAAACCAGTATTTATTGATGTCTTTTCATGTTATACACAGAATCTACATTATGATAGGTAGAGAAATAATGTGGAAGAGCATAAGTTTAGGTTGAATATTAGGAAGAAACTCTCAGCTGTGAGGGTGGTGAAGCTTTGACACAGGTTGCCCAGAGAAGTTGTGGCTGCCCCATCCCTGAAGTATTCAAGGCCAGGCTGGATAGGGCCTGGAACAACCTGGGATAATGGAAAGTGCCCCTGCCCATGTTAGGAGGGTGGAACTGGATGAATTTAAGGTCCCTCCCAAACCAAACCACTTGGATTCCCCTAGAATATTGCTGACACTTCTGCTCACATGTGTTCCATATGACCCACTTCTCCATGAGACACATTCAAAACTTCTGCCAACAAATTTCCCTGGTTTCCCGTCTCCTTTGCTTGTGGGAACATGGCAGCTGATACAATTGACATATGCTGTGTTCCTTAAGTGCACATCAACAGCTGACACTGATTAAGTAAAGTTAGGAGCTCTTCTGCTGGAATGAGGGAACAGTTTGAGAATACCGTGAAATGCTGTGCTAAGAATTAAATTTGTGAACCTGAAAGATCCTTTTCACCATCTGAACTGCAGAGGGAAACCTACACTTTCATTCCAGGAGAGAACAGGAGAGCAAATGTTTTGCTACCAAAAAAAAAATAAAAATTTACACTTTAATACAGGATCTCCCCATAGGGCTTCCTGGGAGCTGTCATCATCACCATTTTCTATTTTACAAGTAGAGACAATGGGATACACAGGATTCTGCTGTAATTCACACTGGGAATTGGAAAGACAGCCATGTGCTGTGCAAAAACTGATGTGCTGCTCAGAGTCCAAAGAATATAATTACCCCCTTAACCACAGGGAGATGCTAATAAAACATAGGTGAAAAGATGTATTTCAAGTCCTGAACTGCACTATTAATTTGAGTTTTGATCACTGGTACCTTAGTAGGAAGTTGACTACTAATACAGCAGGCCAGACTCAACATAGCCCTGTTGTTATCTCAAGGGCTACAGAAGGTGAAATGTTTTACTGCTCTTTGCCTAGCTAATTTATTGACTACAAAAACAGAACAAAAAAACTAAGTGTTGTCTCATTAGCTTGTAGCATTGATCTGGCACAAACAAATGCGCAAACAAATACTCCAAAACTCTAGGACTGATATTACGGTTCTTCATCCAAGCAACTTACTTGTGTAAAATCCACCTTAAATCTACACAGAACTGGCATGAAAAGAACTAGAAAAATGCAAATTGTTATTCAGGTAACACTTAGTTCTGGACATTGGTTACCTAAAGAAGAATGAATGTAACAATTTGTGGTGCAGGGTCAATCAGGAAACAATAAACATGAGCTCAACAAAACAACATGGAAGGTAGTGTTGATACCTATCATTGGACTCGATACAGCAAAAACCCAATGAAACAAAAACCCAAACCTACCTGCAGCTCCAGCTGAGCAGGCAGCATTGAGAGAGAGAAAAATACTTATGTTATGCAATGAACTTGAGAAAACAGAAGCCTTGACTTCTGCAGGTCACTACAAGGGCTCTTCCAACTAGAGTTCACTGCTTTTGAGGTTTTTGCTTCAGGAAACAGTAAACAGATCTTCAATGTTTACTCTGTAGTTAGTAACTGCTCAAGAGGAGAGTTAAAGGGCAAAGATAAAAACCATAGATAATCTTGAAGGTGTTTTGTGACCTTTCCTGTTTTCCTAGGGCTGATTAACAAGGATGCAATGTGCACTGCAGAACCACAGTTAGAACAGAATGCTTTCAGCAGAAGGGAATAATTAAGGCAGGATGACAACACGGTAGAAATAGGGAGAGTAAAAAAGTTAAGGAGAAGGCACTTTTTCTAACCTTATTTTACGGGCTGTGCTCCTTGTTACACAACCAATTGCATTCCTTTCACCATGAAGAAAGTGACTGCTTTTCAAATCATATTCCTATTCCTCCTGTTCCTGGCATTAGCACACAGACACCCTTACATACTGCCCAGAACAGAACTAAAAGCAAATATTCATTTTGGCTGTAGACCACAATGTTCCCCTAATTTTCTACAAGAGTTCTTGAAGGGTGGGTTTATCTCTTTTAAAAACTAGGGAAACAACTGCCATAGTTAAGGTCTGATCTCCAAGGAAACCCCACAGACTCTAAAGCAGAGGCTGAAAAATGAACTGATCTTATCAGGACTTGAACCCTGACGCAGAACAGATCAGTACTTCCAGCTAGCATGAAGAGAGTCTCAGGGCACCAACATCTTAAGCCTTAGAAAAGCTGAAGCAATTCACAAAGAACAACCAGTTTTGAAAACTAAATCCTATCTAAGTAACAAGAAAGAATTAGAGCTACACAGGTTTTAGAATCATAAACAGAAGTCAGGACTTTCTACCTGTTCTTTGGAAGTGAATAATGTACCACAAATCTTAAACCCAAATGTTTGCTTGCTTTTATTATGAAATGCATATTATTTTAGGCAGGTGCTGTGTGAGTGAGTGTTCAGAGGTTGGTTTCTCAGTGCTTAAAAAATGATGTTTGCTGGTTTAGTACTTATCTCGAGTGCTCATTGCTCACAATCTGATGCAATATGGAAAGGTCTGTGCAACCTTGCATCTGCCATTCTGTCAGTGCTCCTGGCCCAAAAGATCTCCAGGACTCTGCTGAACATGAGCTGTCATATACAGGTGAAGTTCGGAAGACTTGAAATACAAACATATCACTGAACCACTACTGCACTCCTCTGAGTTGTAATCCATTTGTGATGAATTTACAAAGAACAAAACCTAAGTCACAAAACAAAGAAGTGACTCCAGAATTTCTGTCCTTTTCTTCCCATATTCATTATTTCGGAGGACCCTAAATTCACATATTGGGCTCAAAAGTTCTTACTGAGGATGTTGTAGCACACTGTAAGCAGAACAAACCCATGCTCCATCAAAACTTCAGCATCTCTCTGTATTCTATTATACACCTGTCAATACATTCAGTAAAAAATCCCCCAAGTTTTTAACATATGAAAATAAAATCAGTAGTAGAAACTTGTCATTCAGAGACTGCAAGCATTTTTTATGGTTAAAAACTGTGCAGTCTTAATGTGCCCAAGCTGAACTCTTCCTTCAAGACATGCCACAGCATTTTTGGGGTAACACCACCACTGGTCTTGCATATATATTGCTGTAAAATGCAAGCAAAATTTGGCTCAACATCATCCTATACCGAATAGTTACTCAACTCTTTTCTAATACTTCCTCATCCCCTAAAAATGAACCTTTACCTGTACTGCAGCTGTTTCTTTAATCCAAAGTTAACACATGGAAGAAAAAGATTTTAAGCTAAATAAACTGATCTCCCAGTTAAAAAGTTCCAAGGATTATTTGCTTGAACCATTTCCCTCCCACACATAGTACAGCTCAGCCAACTGACACAGAGCTCAGGCTCAAAGTGATTGCTCTTAATATGTTTCACTCACAAAGGCGGGGTTTTCTACCCCAAGAAAGGACTTTATCACTAAGTATCATAATCATCTAAGTGGATCCAAACTGAGGTTGTGGTTCCACTTTTGCAAATAATTTCCAGAGAGTTCTGAGAGACACAGATCGTGCTCTGGGAGAGTCTAGTCTGTGTCACAGCACCACAATTCCACCACCTGTTTTGAAGCACCCCTGGCTTGCCAGCTTGGATAGACTGTGTTTCCATGCAAGAATTACTGTGATGGAATTCAATCAGCTCCAGCTCCTGACCAGTTCTCAGTAGCACCTCTGAGATACTGGTCCTTTAAGTGAAATCTATCTTCCTCTCAGTGCTGAAAACTGCTGGGATTGAGATGCTGTATTTGGGATTTGGAAATGGATACAATAGTGAAAGGAGGACCAGCTGGCCCTGGCAGGCAGGCCTGGCATTCCCTAGGTTACAGTGGATGTCACTCCCCATCCTGTGTGCTTACCCTGATGCGCTTTGCTCGCCTCATGTCATCTGCTGTCATGGTGCTCTGCGTGGGCACCGTGCTCCCCTCATGCTGCGGCTGTATGTTGAGCACGTGGTTTTCCTGCTGCTCCAGTGCTGCCTGAGGCTCTGGTGGCACCGGAGTCTGCTCCTGCTGCTCCAGCCCATTCAATGGAGCTTGTCCAGTTTCATCAAACTGCCCCTTGCTGGAAAAATGCAGCAAGTCCTGAAATCGCAAATCATACAACCAGTGATTATTCCCCCCACCCACTGAAAAACACTTTGATAATACTCATCAGACAACAAGATTTGTACATATTTGTGGATGATACAATTCCCCCCAAATTGTTTGCTCTGGGCCCCTGGCATTTAGTTTAATAGATAAGGCCCCCTAGATACCAAGGCTGAGCCGAATTCCTTAAGAATTTGGTCACTTTCCTATCACTTCAGAAGATAATTGGCTAGAAATTAGTTTGTGTAATTGGTCAGTTCACCTTTGGAACTTTTGACTTAGATTGGATGCTGTCCTTTGTACAACTTTCTATTGGTTGTAGTTTCAATTCCACTTGAACCTATAAATATGACTGTCTCTTCTTTGTTTCTGGGGATCCTTGCTTGACCACCCTGCGCACGAAATAAAAATTCTTGTGGAACACGTCGTGTAAAGGGCCTCCGGTCTTTCTCAGCAGCTTACATTAGCCAGCAGAGAGTTTTCTGATCGATATCAGCACTCTCAGGTCCTGGTAAAACACCTACCAGAGACAAGATAATAGCTTACACGTATTTATTCACAAGCTATAAACAAAAGAGCGAAGTGTAGTGTCTATACTAATTCCTACAATTCTACTGTGTCCACTGCTGCTTTCAGCATGTCACCTTCACCTACCGCAGCATCACACAGAGGACCAGGGAGGCAGTGCTACAGGTGGGTGACGCTCCATGGGGCATCCCTTTGTCTGACCAGCCACAGGCACTCAGCATTATCTGGCTGTTAATAGCTGTATTGGCTTGCAAAGCAAGATGTAACCAGAAATATGAATTCTATCACCATCTGTTAACACCAGGTGGGGCAGTGTTCTTTATCTTTTCCACAACCCATCCTTCCTCCAGGAACCTATCATCTGTTAATGAGCCATTGAGTCCAACTGTATGATTGATAAAATTACATCATGCCATCGGGAGATGCTCCAGCCAGGGGGAGGAGCCCAACATTTCCTACCTAGATAAAAACTGACATTTAGAACATCAGAGCAGCCTTTTTCCACTGGATTCCAACAGAAAACCAGACCTTTCCACATCATCACTGGACCTTCGTCAGAAAACTGCACCTTCTACACGAGCACTGCTTCAACTGAACTACATCTGTCACTGCAGAAGGATGCAGCATTTAATGGGGCCGCTACCAACCCTGGACTGATTGGGTGCCAGATTATATTCTGACTCTGTCGGTGTTTTGGATTTAGGGTTTTTTGTATTACTGTATTTTTATTTTCATTTTTTCTTCCTAGTGTTTTTTTCTTATTCCGATATATTTGCCTGAGAGCTCCTTAATTTCAAAATTATTATAATTTGGAGACAGGGGTTTACATTGTCTATTTCAAGAGCAGCTTCTGCCTTTCTTAAGAAACACCTGTCTTTCAAACCAAGACAGATTTTGGCACCCAGTGTGGGGCATGAGGGCATCAAGAAATAAAAGCAGTAACAGTTCTTGAGTAACTTAACTTTTGTGTGCTAGATATAGAAACCTCATTAGGTGGCACCATGTGGTCGAGCTTACCTTGGTTCACGTGGCATGTGGTTGTGGCTGTATTTCTCCCATTTGCAGGCCCTTATCTAAACATGGGTCCTATAACTAAGGGCTACTGTGGCAGTTACCAGTTTGCTTTATGGGTTAGGTGAAGAATTAATGGATTTTTAACTTCCTCTGGAAGGCGGCCACATGGATTCAGGGCTATCACACACTAACTGTGTGGTTTTGGGGTTACTTCAATAATGGTACCCACTGTGAGGAAATGACACCAGGGGAAATTATCTCCCAACCCTTCACCCAGCTCTTTGGGTCTACCCCATCAGTTTTCAAAGGGTTCAAATCCTCTCTAAATGCGAATGGTGTCATACAGTGGCTGGTGTTGCTGATATGCCTGTTCTATTTAGCATTCAGAGATCAGGGGAGATTGGCTTGGATAACCACCCTGATACCAACCTCAGAGAATAGGGATGCTGCCCCAGAGCCTGATCCTGCCCCACAGCCCACCTCAGAAAGGAACCATCCATATTGGATAGGGGTTTTGGTGAAGGAGATACGTGAGATGGGCCAGATGCTGAAGGAATAAATTTTTCCAGCTGATGAGAAAGCCTCCCCCTGCCTTAAAGAGGGAGAGTCCAATGGTGCTGCTGTGGAACCCATAGATATTAAAACTGCCCAGGTTCCAGCTGAACCGCAAGGGCAGTCACAGCCAGCAGCAAGTCGCCCCTGTGGAAATGAAATCCAAGACTAAATCAGACCAGTCAGTTAATAAGGATAAGAAAGGAGGTCAGTCACAACCCACAAAGGAGCCAGAGGTTGAGATCATCATCGAGTCCCTGTCGTATAAAAGTCTCCGTAATCTGCAAAAAGTCATTATAGGAAGGGGGCCTGAGGCTTTTTCAACCTGGCTACTTTGGGTACGGGACCTTATGGGTACGGATGCGCAACTGGATGGTACCGAGGCAAGGAATTTGGGGCCCCTGACCCAGGGCTCAGGTTTGGATCAGGTATTCATAAGAGACAGGCCCCCTTTCCCTCTGAGAGCAGCTTTTAATGAGTGTAAGAGAGAGGTTTGTCCACAAAGAGAGGATTCAGGAACACCATCATAGAAAGAAATAGAAGACCCCCAAGGAAGGGATCCAACAGCTGAGAGAAGTGGTGGAATTGGAGGTACTTTTTGGGAGAGACAGAGAGCACAATAACAACCTTGGCAAGGTCAGGTGCACAGGACAGATGTTGTGGAATCTGGTAAATCTAGGACCATTACAATCCACCACCTTCATTGCAACAATTAATGATGATAGCAACTGAAAGGCAGTGGGTTCTGTTGCCAACAAGCTTAGAAATTCTCAGTATGATCAGTGGCCTGATGCAGGTCCATGTCTCTGCTGTAATTAAGGAACTCAAAGAAGAAATGAGGAAGATAAGGGAGGAGATGAGGAAGAAGAGTTCCCATATGGCACCTGTGCAAGTCACAGGCCCCAAAGTCAAAGCCCAATGTCTCCCACCTAGGGAGAGAGCGTACGACTCAAGAACTGACGTGTCGCTCTTTTTGCATGACTATGGGGAAGACAGGAGTAGGTGGGATGGGAAACCCACTTTTGTCCTGGCAGCACAGGTGCGTCAACTCAAGGAAGGAAACGCTAACCAAGGAAATTCCACTAAACTGAAGGTAGCCTCAACTTCCCATAACCAAGCTACCAGGTATTACAGAAGGGAGATCTGTCAGATCCCCTTGAAGGAAACTCTACTATATATGCCCAGGAAAGAAATAATAACCAGGGCTAGAGGGGCCCTGCCTCTAGCCAGGGAGAGGCATAGGATAACAGGGTCTTTTTGATGGTGTGGATCCAATAGCCTGGCACATCAGAGCAACAGGAATATACGGTGTTAGTTGATACTGGTTCACAGTGTACCCTAATACCATCAGGACATGTGGGGGCAAAACCTGTTTCCATTACTGGGGTGACTGGGGGATCACAGGAATTTACTCTTCTGGAGGCTGAGGTGAGCCTGACTGGGAAGGGGTGGCAGAAACATCCAATTGTAACTTGCCCACAAGCACTGTGTATTCTAGGCATAGACTTCCTCCAGAGCAGCTATTACAAAGACCCAAAGGGACTTGGGTGGGCTTTTGGAATAGCTGCTGTAGAGGCAGAGGGCATTAAGTAGTTGAACACCTTGCCTGGGCTGTCCAAAAATGCTTCTTCTGTTGGACTCCTGAAGATGGAATAACAACAAGCACCAATTGCCACCTCAACAGTTCACCGCTGGCAGTATCGGACAAATCAAGATGCCGTGATCCCCATCCACAAGATGATCCGTGAGCTGGAGAGCCAAGGGGTGGTCAGCAAAACCCACTCACCCT
>PYHW01010439.1:113190-160897 GCA_013186435.1 Turdus rufiventris
AAAAAGTGCACCCTATAGACGGGTGCGCCTTATCTGATCTACAATGTTGCAAGTTTTGCTGACTCCCGGCAGGTGCGCCTTATAGTCACGTGCGCCTTATGGTCGTGAATTTACTGTAGAAGGTCTTCTAGCAAGAAAATTTGTTTTCAGCATACATTCAATCCCTCACTTTGCCTCAAGACTGTTGATAAACACACATTTTAATGATGGCTTTGGTGATTATTTGGATCTAACACATCCATTCACACATGCCATTAAAGATCCACCAAGCAGTAATGATTTTAAGTCTATGACAAGCAGAGAATGCCAACCAGAGAATCTGAAAGCACCTGTCTGCAGCTGATCTGTCTACTGACTGCACAGTGCAGTGCCCAAAGACACCAGTAAGAGTTAACAACAAAACTTCCCCATCCATGATGGATGTAAAAAGAATAAGGAAAATTCATCATAAATTTATAAACATGGGCTGCAGTTTTATTCTCTTCCCAGCCCACCTCACACTGGCAAGCCCAGCACACGTGATAAGGGAGCCAGTCACTGAACTTCTTCAGGATCTGCACTTAATTTCCTGTGATGTTTCTAGTAAACCTAGAATTTAATCAAATTTTTCTATCCCTTGAGAGCCCTTTGTGGACTTAAAGGCATTTGGACCAGAAGGTGTATGAGGACATGAAAATGCTGAAAACCCAGCCTTTCCAAAGTGGCACATTCAGATGACATCAGCCACATCTGCTGCAGGGACACTGTTGAAAGACTTTTTACACTATCTGGAACAATAAACTAGAATTCTTGTTGAATATGAATTACAGAGAATAAACCCAAAATCATTCTTAACTCTTACTGTCATTCATGCTCAAGCTGGCCATTGATCTTGATCAGGGTGACAGCACAAGATTCTCACTGGACAACTTCAGAGACGGCCCACTACCCTCCATCACCACATGTATGTCCCTTTACCTTCCCTAACTGTTCTCTCACAGTTTTGGGCCCAAAATTATTAATATCTCTTCCTTACCTGCTGGGTGGTAGCATCTTGTTGGACGTAAGCCACTTGGGATGGATCTGTAAACAGAGTCTAAACAAAGTGAAAAAGGTTTATCAAAGCAGCCCCTGGGGGTTTTTACTTCCAGCTCACACAAAAGTTACCCTGCCACCATGAAACAACCCACATTTGAGCCTTTGTCAGCTTCTAACCTGCCTGTTATCACAGAAAACTCAACTTACCCAAGTAGACCTACACATACAGAAATTAAAAATTAGATAATGCTCCATAAAGAGTTAATATATTGATGTGGCACTTTGCATCTGTACAGCTAAAGTGTTTCATGGGGTTTATTTTTTTATTTACCAAAATCATTTTGCAAATTAACACTTAAGGATAGAAGATCTGTGAGCTTTTTCTTCCTGAAAATTCACAAGACTACTGCATGCTTTCTTTTGAGGAACTATCACGCACATCCTATACGGGACTTTGATATGGTAAGGATGCTGTCTAATTTAAGAGAAGCCATGCCCACTTCAATAGTCTGCAAGAATAGTCAGAAGAGGGACAGAATCCCAGGAAAAGAAAGACTGAGGACTGACTGAGGCTAACCTTACTTAGCCAAAACTTGAAACATCTGACCTTGTAGCAACCTGGCTACAACAAAATAAAGCACAGTATAATACAAATTCCTTCAGCATTGTGACAATATCATCTTAGATGCAGAAGAGTGTCAAAACACTACACATCTTTTGACAGAATGACAGCATTCAGAGTTTTGGAGTTAGTTGGCCAGTAACTTCCTGGGAGATATTCTCTCAGGACATACCTCCACATAGAAGCTGGTTTTCTGGGACAGCTGAGAGCTGCACAAGACACACTGTGCCACATGAGGCCCTGCCTGCATGAGGGGGTGTCAGATACATGCACTTTGCAGCACAGCTAATCTGCCCTGTCAGTAAAGATATTATAAAAAACACTCTCGACAAAGCAAGCCTGTTCCTTTTTCATCTGTCCACACAGAGGCAGAGATGCATAGCATATTGACCCCATATGAACATGTGCTGCAAGAGAATAAAGGCTATTTGATATGATTATGCCAAAAAAAAAAATATAAAAGGCCTATAAAATCAGCAACTCTGCAGAGACTACAAAAACACGTTGAATAAACAGATGCTCTGCAAAAATACACAACTGTTATTATAACTATCAGTTATGACACCTGTACTACACAAAACAAACACTCTTCCAGAAGGAACATAGATGGCTCAGCTTTTTTATTGGATACAAGAGGCAGAATTTCTGGTGAGATTATCCTTCTTCTGGAAAACACTTTTGAGTAAATTATAATCTCATCCACCTTCAGCAAAGTAACCAGCATGTCATAATTCACAACCTCACCATCCTTTGATAAGCAGATTTGCACATCAAACAAATGAACAGCATGAAGTCCCTGCTCAGCAGTGGGCAGAGAAAACTGCTGAGAGTGACTGCCTGCTATTTTCCAGTCATACCACTTAGCTGGTAACTGGCTTTCATCCCAAACAAGATTGTTGTGTTTTCTAGGTGCCAAAACCAGGGTGGGCTCAGAACCACACGTGCCTGTGTAGCTTCCACGGGGTGGATGTAAACGAGGGTGTGCTCCGAGGTGTCCACAGAGGTGTAGGAGGTGCCATCAGCCGTGTAAACCACCTGCTGTGTGGGGCCGCGCTCCTGCTCGTCACTGTACATGATCTGGGCGACTGCCCCCCCTTCGGGGACAAAGCGCACCTGGGGAACAAACAGAGCCTGGACTCGCACCAACACAGGCCAGTGGGACACAGTACCAGAGTCATGGGGTGCTTTGGGAAGCAGAGAGAACTTGTGTCCCAACTAATCTGAATGCACTGAAAAACCTAATTCAAATCTCACTCAATTAATCTATCAATAGAAATCTGCACACAACTCCCATCAGACTCCCGTTTTACTCTGCATTGCAACTCAAGATATAATTGCTACACCCATACTTAGTTCTTGCGTGATACTTTGAAAATTTGTAAGGGAACAAGCTTATATTTGAATGACGTATCTGTTAAATTTAATGGAATATTCCCTTTATGCTTACATCCCTTTCAGGATTTATGATAATGAACTCATTCAGCTAGTTCTGTAGTTTAAGGTAATTTTTACTGTCTGATGAGAGGGTAACAGAACTTATTAACTCTCATACTCCTCAAGTTATAGTACTGCAGTTCTCAGAGGCAGCAGTAGGGCACATTAGACTGGTTCTCTGCAGTATGTATGTTCAGCATCAGTAGCAAATTCAAATATTTAAGCAGACAAACCCATACCTGAAAACATTAGGCACAGATTCCAAGGACTACTGGAAAAAATCATGTTTTAGGACAGCACTTTAAATTGAAACAAGTCAATTTTACCAGAACATTATGATACCAGAACTTAACTGATGATCAGAGGCCTATATTAAATGAGCCAGAATACTGAATTCCAGTGAAAACAGGAACATGTTTAGCTTTTTCCATCCTTTACATGCAGAAAAGCATTTTCAGTGTATGGGAAAAACAGGACAGTGAGCAGGAAACCTAGTTTGAGTACAAGTGCTCACAGTCACATAAAATTCTTTCACATAAAGTGATGCCACAGTTACGTATTTTATTTTGTTTCACTTTTTAGCTTATGCTTCAGAAGAGACCTGGCATTCCCCCCATGGATGTTCAGTGCTGATTCTGTACAATAAATCCTCTCACAAACACTACAGTTTCACATTTGAAGAGTGTTATGCAAATATTCATTAAGCCTTAAAACTGCCATGCACAAACAGCAGCATGGTTATTCAACAGGCCATTGAGTATTGCCCTTCTTTGCAAATTTCAAAGCTGGAAATTACCAAGAGAGGCAGAATTTCTCAGCTTGTGGGTCAAATACCATGCAGCACCCTTTTCCTACAATACTTAACAGAGCAAATCAATTCACAGAATTCTAGAAATTCCCAGCTGCATTGTCTCAGAGGCAGAGGGACAAACTGAATACAGCAGAACCTGACTGCATTAGTCACTTAAAATTAACATTTCTCCCTTCCTCATACCCAGATGTCTGGCTGGAAAAAAAATGCTCGTATTACTTTCCCCAAGGTCCACCCACAGTTTCAACTGATTCGAATGATGCCATCAAAAGCAGCTGCCACAGAGCACAGATTTTGTTCATGTTCATTACTCTGAACACCCTTTACTCTCCCACATGGTAATAAATACCTTTGGACACAAACTTCTACAACCACTGCCTGACTTTGTTATCTCATTTCAGAGCTCTGTATCTTACTGCTGTGGTTTGCACACCTCAGTTTCTGAAGTTTTAACCCTAAATCACCACAGAAATGTTTGTATTTCATCTCAAATGAAAGCTGAGTTTCTAGACTCTAAATCAGGGCCAAACAGGAACTAACCGTCCCCACCAATCCCAATCCAGCCTAAGCAGAGGTAGAGCTCTGACTAATCACCTGAGCAGTGTTCTGTTCCTGTGCTGCAGACTCAGTCCACACCTGAGGACTTTCCTCTTTCAAGTCCATCTCCTCCCTGCCTGGGTGCTCCATGAGGAGAAAGATCTACTGGAGGAATGTCTGGCTGAAGGGATTCATCTGTTCATTTTTTTTCTGCTTCCAGAAGACAAGGTGATCTTCAGCAACATGTCTGTNAAAAAAAAAAAAAAAAAAAAAAAAATCAGAACAGAGACATTAAAACCGGCATGACACATGGCACAGAGCTATGAGGGATTTATATATATCAGCTACCACACTTTAGTAACAGAGTAAAGCAGATTTGGCTTTACAAACACTTCCTACAAGACCCAAACACCTTAAGTTATGGGAATAGGGGAACAGAAATCTTATCTCACTGAGCATGGTCAAGTCTTGCTGTTCAACACTTTCCATGTCCCATTAAGGAGGAAATGAACCAACCACTGCACTGATTGCACTGAAAGATTACACTGAATTCTTTCTGTATGTCTTTCCTTGGCCACAGGCCACCCACACCACCTTCTTCTCATTGTCCTTTTGGCACCTAAAGGCATAGAAATCAATAAATAGTGCAAAAAATGGACCTGAGGCTTCCAACAAGGAAACAACTAGATGCATCACCAGGTTCTCAGTTTGCCTGAATGAGGTTTTGTTTGAGCACCAACTGGTTTTCCACATACAGACAGATTTGACCTTGGACAAATCCCCAGACCCAGGTAAATACAGTGTTACAATAGCCAACTACTAAAAATGAACTATGAAGCTTAAACTCTCAAAGATCCTGACAAACTGCTTCCAAGCTTGGTTTTATTAACCTCTTGCAATTTTATTGGGGCCTCTCAATCAGCCATTGCAATCCCAGAAGGGTAATTTACAGCTCTGGTGATTGGTTTAGTTGGTGGTTCAGCACCTTCCCAATCCTTCGTCTCTAATGCCATATTAAATCACAGGCCAGGAACTAGCATGAGGCTGAGCCCATTTAATTTCTCAGCTACTCCAATTAACTTTATTTTATATCCAGTGCCTTGCTGGGCTGATCCAATGCCAGTATCCATCTGTGCACCAGGAAGGAAGCAGCGGGCTCCTTGCTTTCATTCATTTGCATTTTAAATGCAAATTATTTTAGTCACAATTTATCCCTATAAATGCTAGCATTTGGCTTGTCATTGACAAACTGAAAAATAGATAAGGAGAGGTAAAAAAAGCAGCAGGCACTTTCTGTCTCCTCCTAATTTTGTCAGCAAGGACTAAGCTGTGCAGACCCGAGCACCGACTGTTCCACTGGGCCTGGCAAGCATGGATAAATCACAAGGGCAGGTAAGTCTCAGGCTAATGTCACTGAACTGCGTGGTGGAGCAAAAAAATCATATTGCTTACATATAAACAAAGAAAAACAGTGGGAAAGATATTTCTGGGCATTGCTAGACAACAAGTCATGCTGTTACTGGCAACTGGAGTTAACACTTGCTGTCTCATGCTGAGCAACCCAGCACACATAGGGCTCACAAAAGCAGACACCGATGAACTCTTCTAGCTTTTAGATCCAAACATCTCCAGTTATGGGACTGCAGGGACAGAAATCTCATCTCCATTAATATTTCTTGATAATAAACATCCCCAAAAAACACTTAGCAGAAAAATTAAAATGAGATCTATGTACCAGCATTCAATGCTTGAGCTTAGTATGAACAAATTAACTGCAGCAAACATTTAGGACTGATAAACACCAGCCAAGTGTGGAAAGTCAGGGCAATTTACAGATAAGTATTATTTATATATAGTAAGTATTATATATAAATAAATATACTTATTATTTATATATTTCTATATATATTATTTATATATCCAAGTGGACACATGCGCTGATTATAATAAATGCATCCATCCCTACACAGAACCTTTCTCCTAGCTACTTGTTATGTTATTAAGTATTAAATTAGGGATTTTCTCATATCTATTCCTACCTCATTCACTGACCTCCTTCATTCATTTTATCAGGTATATACTCTTTCAGAATATAACTATATACATACATCAGGTATATGATCACCTCTACCCACATGAAGCATGACAGCATTTATGTCATTAACACACTGTGAACAACTTTGCAAAATCAAACACCTATCCTGTTGATACTCTTCAGCTGGTTTATCCACAATAGCTCTTTTCCTAGACTGCCATTATTAACCAAGAGGCAATTCAGGTAATTTCGCTAACAGTAGCCAGAAGTTTAATCAATCTAACGGCTTAGAAAATGAAAAACAAAAACAAACATTAGAGGTTTCAATTTGAGGTGGTTTGATTTTTAAAAAAAAATATAATTACCCTGTTAAAAAGAATGCAATTACATTAACTACTAATTGAATTAAGGGAAAAACACAGTTCTGGCTAATTCCACATGGTGCAACAAGTAGCAGAAATTTTGGCTGACCTTCCCCACCAGCAGACACTGAAGGTCTGAAGGAAGATGCGGACTCACTCCTGCAGTGTCATTTTGGCACAGATAACTTACAACTTGAGTAGAAAGGAGACCGAAGGGTTCAGGCAGGGCCTTTAAAAGACAAGACTGGGTATTAAGATTCATCTCTGAAAAAAAAAAAAACAAAAAAAAACCCCAAAAAAACCCCAAAAAACCAAAAAAACCCAAAAAAACTACCATAAAGTTGGAAAGGAAAGCAGAAGACAGCCATTTCATGGTTCTGAAAGTTAGCACTTTTAAAATCTTGGGGAAAAAAAAAGCAAGGCTGAGCCAAACTAAGTGGCCCAGTGCTGCAGATTCTATAAACAGTCTGATTATTGCTGTTCTTGACAGAAATGAAAATAAACAGCTCAGCCCAGCCAACTGTGCAGCAATAAGGGACAATAGTAGGAACTACTGGATTTGCTGATGCTTTCAACTTCTGTACTTCCAAATTCATCCTAGAACCTGCCTCTGGTATGCATTTCCTTAGTATGTCTGTAATCATGAAAATACAGTTTTACTGGAAAATGGAATAATGAAAAGCACATTTCCCTGGAATAACAGATGTGCTGAGAGCAAAAGACAATGCAGGAGGAGACAGGCCACATCCCAGAGAGATCCCAGTGATAAGCAATAAAGAAGGTGGAAGGCAGGAGCATGTGCTGAAATTCAGCTGTGAAACAAGCCCCGGAGCTGCAAAAATCTTATCCAAAGCCACTGACAGTATCCCTGCCACAACACACCAACACCTGGACAAGTTTTCTGACACTGATGACAAGAAGACCAAGCTAACTTTGTTCACTGGTCCTCCATAGGATGCTGCTCCTCGTTAATCCTGCACAATCTTATTTCCTTTCCTAGATCCCGCTCTCAATACCCATTACAGCCCTCACATTGACAGCCACAGTGTCTTGAAATTGTAACAATTTCCCTGTGGCCTTCTCTCAGTTTTAGTAGATTTTTAGCAGAAATAAACGTGAAATTTTGGACATTAGTATTGCCAAATCACTGGCATGCAGGAAGTGCTCTCTGCTTGCTCTCCATACTGTTTGCCCATGGATTATCTTTTGCAACTGTTGATTTTTCTCACTGTATAGTACACATCAGACATTTTCAGACAAGCTAAATAAACACCAAGACAAGCACCTCAACGGGAAACTCTGCTATGTCCAAGTAATTACCATAAAAATCTGTGTAACAGAAATTCAAACTCAATTGCAGAAATCCTAAAAGAAAAAAAAAGAGATAATTAAAGATAAAAGGCATTGGGATAGGATAAACTCAGTTTTCTCCCCAGTATGAAGTAGGCTACATTTTGTAATAAAAACCCATGTACAGGTTTAGTAAAACAGTAATCCAAACAGCTTGCTTAAACTTATGTTAAATTTACGTGCTATGTTTGTCACAACTATATTCTCTTCACTATAAAATATAAGAGGCCTGGCTCAAATATTATCCAATATACCATCTTTTTTTTTCTTTTGTATGCTTATAGCATAGTTATTTCAGTAACTTGAAGATGAAATTTCACTTTTCTGAAAGTTGAAAAATTAGTCAATTATGACATATCACCCAATAGTCACCCAAAATACTGCCAGCATCCCAATGCTTTCACACAACACAATGTGCATCACAAACACAAGCAATGCCAGTGGGAGATGTTAAAACATTTACAGTAACTGTAGACACAGCATTTTTCCTCCCCAAATAACAAGCATGTCTCACACACTGTCCATGCTGGGTAATGACACAAGCTGAAACAGTAATAGGCATAACTAGAGAGTACAAATATAGTCCAGTACCACTCCAGTATGGCCGTGGTGAAGCAGTGACTGTCTGTCACTGTACGTTGTGCAAATCACAACACAACATGATCCAAAAACCAGCACAGCTCTTGTCACTTTGAAATACCTCCTCTAGTGGAACATTAGCTCATTCTGAGCTGTGCAAGTAAATTAACCATCCCTTCAAAACAGCACAGGTTTTTCTCAGAACACTATTTACATTCACCTTCCTTTTCTCAACACCTTCTGGAACCTACTGCTGTCACAGACCTACAGCAATCTCTTTAGTTTTTGCATTTTACATCCAGTTTAAAAAATGTCATTAATGACAAAACTTCTGTTCTGCTGCACCTGATACCTGGAAAGCACCTCAGTGTCATTGTCTGACAGTTTTGGTGTTTTTTTGGTTTTTTTTTAAATCTTTCTTAAAACCTCCTTTTGACCTCTGCGACACTCTTCAACTCCTCCCTCCTGTTCCTGTGGGATGGGGTTTTCTCTGGAACTGTTATTAAATCAGCAGCTGCATTCAACTCCAGAGGATAGGAAAGCACTGCTCAGAGGGGCAAAGCACCCCATTGCCTATCCAACAGCAATGTCCTTGCTAGCTTTGCTGCCTCAGCATTAGACCCTGAGCCACCACAGCTCCACGTGTGGCCCCTCACAGGTGCATCCATGATCCCCCCACAAACACTCAGGAGTGAAAGGTGCTGTAAGAAAAAACTACTTACAGCAAAGTCACTGCTGGTTTGTATTTGGTGTCTAAGTGTTTTAAACACAAGTTAAACCCAGTGAACTCACCTAGGGCTTCAAAGGTAAGCTCTGAAAGTCAGAAAAAAGCACCACCATAAAAAAAACCCTAAAATCAAAAATAATATTTTCTTGGCAAACCTGCTATTAAAGAATGACAATTTCTTTCAATGCTGCAACTACAAAAGAAAATGCAGAGACAAAATCTCTGGGGCCTTCATCTGCAACAACCTCTGTGAGGCTCACTAAGGGCATTCTGCTGAAAAATCCAAGCCAGTGGCTGCCAAACACTCATTTTTGTCCCTTCTCCAGATGAGAAAGGGGGAGTATTAAAGCTGAGCAAGGGGAAAAGACCACCTCCCTGCTCAGAAAGCAATAAAGCCACTCAGTACCTCAAACGAGAAGCCACTCCACAATAATGGTGCATAAACCAGCTAATGTGATTTACTCCCCAGTGTAAAAGAGCCTTGCCATAGCCTGAGGTTTCCTGCAGCAATAAGAGCAGAGACTATTGGCTTAATCCTCCTATGACTTAGCTCACTGATAACTGTGCGTCACCCCAGCCATGTGCAAGTGCAGTAAGATTGGTACAAAAGGGGTTTTATTACTCTGAGTCTTCCTCCAGCTTTTAATATGAAAATGATTTATTGTGCTCGAAAGAAACATCACATGTGCCTGCAAAAATCTTTATCCCACACTTAAAGTTAATTATCCCAGTTTGCCTAGACAGAGCCAGTGCATTTCCTGAGATCCTTTAGTAGGAACATGCTTTCATTGCAGCAAGAAGGCTTCTAACCTCATCAAGGACTGAGTCAGCACTGTCATCACCTCCTCTGCATTCCCATCCATCACAGGCACTGTTTCAAGGAACTCTGGCCCTGGTGCATTTTGTGCGAATGTTGTCAAGCAGGTGATACAAAACAACATTTATGTTTTACTGGTGAGTTAAAAATGGGAATTGTATTAGAGCTGGGACAGCAAGAATTACTTATTTCCATACAGGGAAAAATGGCTTCAACTTATTTTGTCATATAATTAATAGAAAAGCTTAGCCAAACACCAACTCACTTTTTACTGTCATTGTGCACGATGAATCTATGTATATCCATATCCTTACAGCACATCCATCATCAAAGCAACAACAAGCTGGAAGCGATCTCTTAGACAAAGGCCAGTCCTCTGCTGCTATGCCCATCACATGTTACAGTCCTTATTCTAAAGGGACAGTGCCCAGGCACTGAAGGTGACAGTACAACAGTCTGATGTAACTATTCTCTCAACTTCTCAGGTAAGTAGCTGAAAATCCATTTCTACCACAGAATACAGGAGAGAATCCAGCCTGAGCACAGGTTAACATCCTCCTAGGATGGGTTTAGACACCTACTCAGTGACACTCCAAGGACATCTCCCTTGCCTTAATTCTTGTATAATAAAATGTTTCTCACATTGTCCCCTCTCTCAGTGGGAAAAGACAAATTCATTACTTTCTACATATGCAAATCTCTTCTTTAGTCACCTCTCTTCCCATTTGCTCAACATCTAAATATCCACTCCCGCGACCAACTTCCTCCTCCCACTCTCAGCTTCTTTAATCTACAGCCATGTTCCTCATGTTGTTGTCCCAATATTTCATCCTCTGAGGTCCCTGTGATATCATGGGCTGTTGAATCACATACTGCAGCTCTTGGGCTCCAGCTGCTCGAGGCAGTGACCTTGCCTTATAAATCACAGAGAGAGAAGTCTGATAAAGCAAGGAAGCAGGGAACACATGCATTTAAAGTACAGGATGACACAAAAGGAAAATAAATGTCTGTATCAGTGTCTTCTACAGTTCTGCCCACACAACCATCAGATGGCTCTGTGAGAGGTTACTGAAAGAAAACAAACCATTCCCCTCCAACTTCTTCCAACCAATTTTTTGTCTCCCATCCCTTCTCCTCCTCCAATAAACTCTTCCCAAAAGAGCTGTCAGTTGGAGGGGATTCTTCCCCTCCTACATGCAAGATAGCTTCCTCTCTCCCTCTCTCACCCCCCTGCACCTTTCCTCTGAATTTAAATCACCTGTCATAAAATTAGAAAAAACAAAACTACCTTGTTTCTGCACATAAAAACACATACCTGAGATGGCTCCTTCAGAACAGCTGCTGCTCTCCATTACCCCAGAGAGCAAATGGACTACCTGCACCTTCAAACAGGTGGGGACTGACATATGGAGCCATATCAGGGCTACGATACAACTGCATGTTTTACTAGCAGGAGATAAAAGTGACAACTAGACCCAATCTCATGTTCGAGTCCAAACAAAAGTCACCATACAAAACCAGCCCCCTTAATTAGATACACTTAGGAGTCCATTAGAATTCAGTGTACACAGCTGCCAGAAGCTGCAGGTGGTCAGGTACACACTGGAAGTGCCTGCTCACTGAAAGGCAATTTACCCCAGGAAAGCTCATCCAGGGATTTTCTGCAAATGGTAGGACTAAGGGTGTCAGAGGAGAGCAGACAATACTACAGACCTGTTTCTCTCTAAAATCAAATTGTCAACTATTCTATCAGATAATAATAATAATTACACTGACATCTCATCCTATAAACAAGGTAATAAAGCTGTCTTTTCACACAAGAGAAGCATCCATGTAGCAAAGTGCCAAAAAACATCACAATTCCAGAGAGAAGTTTTCCATCCAAGGACAAACTAGAGTAATATACATTCCTGTACTACTTTTCCTAAAAATGAAGGCATTAGAAAGGTCAAGACTAACAATTATTTTATTGTATCCACAAAAGATGCAAAGAATCCTCTTGTAAAATCAGTTGGTGACTCATTAGCATCTCATCTTCTAACTGAACTACAAGAAAAAAAACCCTGAATTATTAAAAATCTGACAGAAGGAAGCCAAAGTTCAGTATATTCTTTACTCCCACTGAAAATCACAGTGAAACATTGACAGGCATTTTACACACCCAGCTTTGCACTTGATCATTCTTTAAAGGTCTATAAGAACCATATAGTAACAGATTGATGCTGATGTACCAAAAAGTGCATCACAAATACCAACCCTTCATTTCACTCTCAGGACCATGACTACTGTCAGTAGCCTAAATCAAATTTAAATTCTAATTTAGGGACCCTGTAAGAGCCCTCCTGAGACTCTGCAATGTACAGCTGAGAGGTAAACAGTGACCACACATAGCTCTTGTGCAGGGAAATACCCCTAAAAAGCAGAATTACCCCTTTAGGATGAGTAATTCTGAAAGGCACACCATCAGGACCTCATTCTTCCATTCCAACTCAACCATGTAAGAAACTCACATCAACTCACTTTTAATGGAACTGGGGCACAGGAAGGAAAGCGGGACAACTCAAATACTCCCAGAGCAAGAGACTCATAAAGCATCTGCTTGCTAAAACTGTACCTAAGACCACTGTCAGGAGAACAGTGAACCCCACAGCTTCCACGTGCAGTATCTACTGCTACTCACACCAGGTCCTTCATGAGTGAAACCACCTTAGGGCAGTGGGGAAGGGCCTAACTTCCCTCTACACCAAGCCTCAAGCCAGCAGCCTTGCCCTGCTAAGGCCACACTGATGTGCAATGGGAACGCTGGGGCACAAGAACCTCATGAGGGTAGAACCCCAAAGACACACCCCGCCACTGTCCCTCACAAGGCAGGCGGGGGGACCCCTACCCACACCCCCCAAATAAAGTCTCCACGGCCATCAACAGCCAATCCGAAGATGGGATGAGACACCCCCTCCCCTAATTAGGCCAATAGGAGGCAGGGGCGCGAGGCACGCGGCCAATCAGCAGGCGTGAGTGTCCCCCTCACTCACACCGCCCGCTTCCCGCCACAGCGCCCCGGCGCGATGCGACGCCGCGCCCCCCCCATACGCCCCCGCCTCAGGGCAGCGGCGCCATCAGCCCCTCGTAAGAGCGCCCAGCGGCCAGCCAGCCCAAACCACTGAGGGCCGAGGGGAGACAGGGGCGGGCGGCCTGAGCGGACGGGACGGGCCGGACTGGTCGTCGAGGGCGGGGCAGTTGGGCTGAGCGGCCCAGAATTATGGTGGAGAGATGAGACCCCCCTCGCAGTGCTGAGGGCGGGGGGAGGGGGGGCAAAAAGATGGCTTCGGCACCCCCCCGCCGCTCAGGTGCCGGGGTCCGGACCGTACCACGCAGGGAGGGGGGAATAAGGGTGGGGACACCCCCTTCTCCCCGTGTCCGGGGCGGTCGGGGGATCCCGGCTGGGGCGGGGAGGGGGGGAAGCGGACTGTACCTCTCCCGCGGGGTGGGGGGGGAAGGGGAATGAGGACGCCCTACTTCCCCTTATCCCCCCCCACTGGCAGGAGCGAACGGTTTATCCCGGCCCCGCACAGCCAGCACCGGGCGCCATCTTGGGTGCAACTAAAACAACAAGTCTAAAACCCCCGGCGGGTCCCCGCGGCCTCCCCGGGCCGCGCTGCCCTCCCGGACCGTCCCATCGCGTTACCTGAGGGGGTCCCGTGCGGGTGCCGCGCCCCAGCCGCCGCCGCCGGCTCTGCGGCGGCCCTGAACCCCCCCACCTGCCCTCACCTCACAATGGTAGCTGCAGAGCGCGAGGGNGGGGGGGGTGGGGTGGCCGCCCGAGCCTCATTACCATAATCTGCCTGGCAACAAGTCGCGGCGTCGCGCGCTGATTGGCTGAAACGCCTCCGCCAGCCACGATGGGGCACATAACCCCCGCAAGGAAAGACTCGGAGCGCCCAGGTCGATGATTGTGGGGGGGAATGGGGGGGACGACACCTCGATCCGCGAGGAGGGGAGCGGGGTAGGGGTCCTCTGCCGGGTTTTTGCTTCCACCTTCGGGTGCTAGCGGCCAATCAGAGCCCCGCTCTCATCCCTTCTATGGGTATCTCCGCCAATCAGAGCGCGCGTTTCATTGCGGCGCTCCGCCCCCCGGGGAGGCGGTGTGGGCTCCGCGGGCAGTGCCCCCTACTGGGGGGGTGGGGGGGTGGTGCGCCGGGCGTCCCCTGCTGGCGGGAAGGGGCAGAGCGGCGATACCCGCACCCCTCGCTCCGAATTTTCCAGGGCAGGTAGGGCCGGGCCCATCCCCCGCTCCCTCCTGGATAAGGAGGTGACACCCAGACTTCTCATGGGCTCCCATCAGGAATGCTCTGCAGCCCCTTGGAACATAATTACCTTGAGTCGTGTCAAAGCCAGCGGATTCCGCTGGAATTTTACTTAAAGCTGATCAACTGAAAGCTGAAATGTGAGCTTAGTATCAACCCATGAGAAAATGCCCACTAAAGGGCTCCTTCTGCCTTAAATGTTGCTACGTAATTTCTTTCATGGTACAAGTGTCTGAGTAATAAATGTCTGCTCAAAGGATAACAATTACTATTGTTCAAAAATGAAAAATGTAACTACAGTAATTTCATGATTATAAGCCGCACCATTTTGACTAAAGTTTTGGTCCGTACCCGAAAGTGTGGCTTGTATTCTGGAGCGGCTTATATATGAACAATGTTCTAAAAGTTGCTAACCTGGAAGTGAGAGCCTGCGGCAGCCCCAAGCGAAGCTGGAGCCTAGCTGGCCCCGGCAGAGGCGGGAAAGCCTGGCAGAGGTGGGGCTGGTGGTGTAGGGCAGGGGGGAGGGGCTGGCAGAACTGGGGCCAGCAGCGTGGGGGAGCCCGGCGACGTGGGGGAGCCTGGCAGAGCCAGGCCAGGGCAAGCAAACGCAGTGGTGGCATTGCAGGCGGCAAGCAGGGGCGAGCGAGCCCGGCGGCAGTGCCGCCCAAGCGGCCCTGCTGAGCCGTAGCGCTAAGCTGGGCCACCTGGCCCCGTTGGCAGCCCTGAGCGGGCCGAGCCCGCCTGGCCCCAAGCCGAGCCAGTAAACCCCGCTATCCTGCGATTCTGTTACTAATTGGCAACTTTGTGAAAGTTGCACGTGGATACTTGCTATGAACAAAAGTGCGGCTAATAATCCGGTGCGGCTTGTATATGAACAAGGACCTAAACGTTGGCGGCACCCCGGAAATGCGGCTTATAGTCAGGTGCGACTTGTAATCGTGGAATTACTGTACTTGGTCATTCCAGTGCAGTTACTGCCATACTTGTGTTTAGTATTTATCTATTTGTATTATGGTGGCAAGGAAGAACATCCCTTTCTTTTCGCTCATTTGCCATTAGCACATACTTGGGTAGCTCTTTAAGCAAGTAGGTCAGGGATATTTAAGCCAGACGATCCCTGTGTTTAGAACACTTTAGTTTTATGCTAAATGGCTTTATGGACTGTGTAAACCACTATTCACTGCAGTGTGGGCAGCTACAGATCCCGCAATGGACCTTTGTGGCCAACTGACCAAATCCCAGGAGACAGGAAGGGGAAATTTGGGTTAAATATTAATCACTACTTTTACAGAACTGGTTCTGCTTAGTCTCTGTGAGATCTTGGTGCCATTAAGTGTAACTCTCCATTAGGTCTGTCCTTTCAAAGCATGGACTAGTCTTTTAAATTAAGAGCTGCAGTTGCAAATTGAAATAATCCCGTTGCATCATGTATGAAATCATGCCCCTCTTCCATAAGCAATTAAAATTTCAAAGCCAGCCCACAGAGATACAAATTTTCTAAATTGTGTTTATGAACTTGGTCTCAAAATGTTAGATATGGGTTTTACACCTCAAGTCAGCAGAATTAGTTTAATTTAGAAGTTTGTTGGGGTTTCCCCTCCCGGCAGTTCTCTTAATTTATATTATGGGAGTCATGGAAGCAATTTATTTCTCTGTCCATAGAACCAGTTTCAATTTGATTATACTGTGCTGAAACTTCAGACAAACAAGTACTACAAGGAAATACATAAAAGCAAATAAAACTGGTTTATTTCTCATAAATTTTAAAAACTGCGTGTGTTACTTTTTTAAAAATCAAAGTGCATTTTTATTTGGGTTTTCCAAGTCTGCCTAACATTTTTGAAGACTTGGTGGCTCCAGTGCAAGAGATGTAGTCTCATGGTGGAATACAGAACAGTGCCCTTTCCTGAAACAAGGGCTCACATTGAAAGTTGCTCCACAGGTTATTTTTTATCCCTTTGTAGTCAAATCAGTGCAACTTTACCATGGTTGCACCAAGCTGCCAGATGCTGCTCTGATTCATCCACTGCAGTATCTGGCATCTGATGTAATGCCTATTGTAATTCCCACATTTCATGTGTTGTTTCTGATGCTCCAGTACAGGCTTTGTTTTCCCCACAGCCTTGTGCTGGCAGAGAGAGAGGCCTTCACATGAGGTTAATTTATTTATTTCTAATCTGTGTAGTTCAAGTGAACTACATGAAATACCCCCTTCACCTCCAGTCTGAAAGATGCTATAACCCTCCTGAAAATCCTTCTTTCCTGCCCAGCTCCCAGGTGATGAGATCCATGTCTCCATCCCTGCATCATTTCACTTGGATGCTGCAGCAGCAGCAATTTCTCTCATCTTGCCTGTTCTGTCTCTTCTCTCTGGTCACTTCAACGTTCACACATGGAAGCAAGTGTACTGACTCTCTTCTGACTCTCTTCTCCTCCCTTTTCAGATTCCAGGTAGAAAAGCACCCTGGAACTCCACCCCATTTAATTTACTCATGAGTATCTTTTTTTGCCCTCTTTCCCTTGGACCTCCTCACCCCTTCCTTTCACCTAGAAAAATCACTGCTAAGTTTATGCCTTAAAAACAAACCTCCCACTCCACTCCCTAAATCTGCTCCCCAACCCTCTCTCAGACCCCCTAGAACATTTTTCTGGTTTCTCCCCATCCGTATGGATGTTTCAGGTTTTGTTGGGGTTATTGGATTTTTCTCCATGACATAATCCCATTTTGAGGAACATAGAGATTAAACATGACAAAGAAAAATGCTCAAGTGCTCTAAACTCATTTGAGTTATAGAAGCAGCCACTGCCTCCCTGACCCTGGTGACCTCCATGTCTCGTTCTGTGCATGACAAGTAGGTACTTAGGTCTAGATTCCCAAATTAAACTGCACATGGAATTGGGCTATGCTTTGTGGCACTCACTTCCCACCCTCATACAAGTCAGCAGCTGGCTGTGATTTAAAACTCCAATCTAGAAGATGGAAAAACTTCAGCTCTTGTATCTGTTACAACCTGCTAAATTATAAGGCAACTGAAATGTGATTGCTTTTCATCCTGCACAGAGAATACAAAACATGAATTCACTAGTTTGAAGTAAGCTGCAATAAATTTAATTAACATGCAAGTACAATAAAGTTATTTTATTTTGGTTTTCAGGATCACTCTTCCCCCAGAAAATTTGTCGGGTTTTTTAACATGCTGAATTAATTCCTTTAACTGCAAGAAAAAAATTTGACTAAAGTTTGAGTGTGTTGTAATAGCATCTGCATCAACTCAAGAATTTAAATTTTATTTTAGATTAAAAACATACCATTAGCTGAAGCATTTCACCTCATGCATTCACTATTGGTTCTCTTTTTGCCTGATTTGTCCCCAGCCAAGTGGCATTTATCCTCTGATATTTAATTATAAAGAGGGACAAAAATAAGGCAGGAAACAACTTGGATCACTCCCCCCTGCCCTCTAATTTTCACTGGTCATTTGGTAAAAGATACAGCAAGTTTAAGGAAAAGGCAACTTTTCAGTTTGCTGAAAATCCTTTTAGCAAAGCCCTGCTGGGGTGTTGGGATAGGAAAAGGGAGTCCTGATGTCAAAATGCCTGCAGGGAAAATATTTTGCCACTCACACACCAGTATCTCCCTGACTCCATTAGAACAATATTTATAATGACAGCTGCTGCTCCTGATGATTCCTTGAGATCCCATGGTTTAAAGGAGACAGAAATCAACTGGGAGTTTGGCATTTCATAGCTTTTGCTGCAAATTGTCTCTTTGCAAGATTTTGCAGGGTGAGAAGAGGATTTTTTTCTTGCGCTCGGCTGCTCTTGGGGAGCCCCAGCCTTTCCGCAGGCAGCAGGTTGTGGTTCCAGTCAGCCCAGTTTAGGCAAATACAGGAACTCCAGTGTGACCCAGTTGTTCTCTGCATTGCCAGACTTGTTCATTCTTGGAGCATTTCCCAGAAATCTGTGCTGGACAGATGTAGTTCAAATCCAGGTCAGCTACTTCTTTAGCTGGGATTACTGCACGCATTTTTTCTCTGGAAAGGATCTCTGCTACCATGATCCTGACAGCACTAAACTGCTGATTATCCAACACTACTGGCTGATTTCCCACTGGAGTTTGGGTGTCTCCATGGCCAGCTCTGGTTGTGTAGAAGAATTGCCATTAGAAGGAAATAATTTGTGCATCAACAGCAAAGTAAATACAGAGGATGTTTGGGTTTCCTTTCCATTAAGCAGGCCAGAATGACTCAGGAAACTCTTCATGCTTTGGGATATTTCTGAGTTCACCAGAAAGTTAAATAAAGGTTTAATATTCTCTACTAAAATTATTCCTGTAGTCTATTATACAAGATTTTTAATTTTTTCCATAAGATTTGTCTCCAGCACTGGGAAAGGATTTGATGCAGCCTTTGACAACCTTTTTCAAAACATAGTGATGAGATGACAGGTTTCCCCCACCTCTGTTGGGAAAGAAGGGATCTTCAGAGAGCTTCCTCCTGCTCCTGCATGCATTTGGTAGATGAATAAAAGAGGCATAAGAATAAAAACATATTCAGTGTTAACTTATGGTAGATGTTTAGACAGCAGCCACATTTTCTTTTCTAAAAAATAATATTTTAAGATTTAATTTAGTACATGCACTAACTCTATACTCTGTTTATCTTGGCTTTTTATAGAACAGCTAAAAGTAAGTCTCCTAACTGGGAAAACTGTATACTTTTTCAGTATGTATAAGGGTAAAAATACTTATCTGTCAGATGGCCAGTCTTCCTCCTTCTGCAAAAGTTAGAAATTAGAAGTCTGACCTTCTCATGGATGTAGGAGCTGGCAGAGGCTTCCAAGCTACCAGGTCCTCTCCATCACAGATACCTCAGTGTATAACCTGAGTAGGCTTTCCCTGATGAGAAATGGAGACTTTTGTTCTTGCAGTTTTGAACAAGAGACTAAAAACATAATTGAAGATAACTTGGTTCTTTTTTTCTAAAGTCTATTCCTACTTATTTTATGTCTTTTAAGTAAGGTCTTTATATTTACCCCAGTGTTTACTCCCCTGATGTATTTATAGAGAGCAGTCACATCCTCCCCAAGGTTTTTGTCAGACTACACAAACTGTGTTTCTTTTTTTCCTCCTGTCTAACACATTGCTTGTTCCCAGTTGTCTACGCAGCCCCTCTGCTGTAGTGGGGCAACAGAGCTTTTACAGAGATTTCATTATAGATGATGCAGTTTTAGAAATGGGTTGATTTTTAGGGGCCAAAAACATCCCCTGGGACATCTCCAGCTCTTACCTAAATGTCTGGATTTCCAAACTTATGGAAATACTCACCAGTTCCCATTCCATCCTTCTGCACCTATAGAAGATGACTAAGATTCATCTAAAGATGGCATCCTGAGAGCATTCAAAAATACAGGTCAGCAGGCAAGTTCAAGAAGCCAAGGCAGACCTGAGTCCAAAATTAGAATCAAATTTGCATGTCATGATGTAGGCTGCTAATAAAAGTAAGACAAAATCCATTAGTAATTTAGCTAGCCTAGAGCAATAGCACAGATTCAAAATCAATAGCCAGTTACAGTTGATACTAAGCTAAAATTTTATACTCCTCTAGAATTACTTGAACAAGAAGCAGCAGCCCTGAGCTCAGCTTAAATAGGACTCCTGTGCTTGTAGGGGGATAGTCCTAGGTGAAGCTGCTCAGGATCAGGAGAATTTATTAGTGGCCTCTGAAGTCTGACTTAGTGCTGTACTGCTGTTCAGATGCTGAAGGTAGATCTTAGTCCTAATTTAGCCATGGGCTCTTGGAGAAGTTGGTTTGGCTTTTTTTCCATAAAGGTGTAATTTGAGTCTGTCTTAAATATTTGCATCATTTGTAACATTTTATTTGTTTACAGCTTATAGGACTGCTGCAGAAAAAAAAAAAAACAAACAGTTGTGATTGGGGTTTTTTTTCTTAATTTCAAGCCTTTACTTACCATGGTCTTAAGCCCTTCTTTGATTGTTTTATCATAACATATTCAAAATTAGGTCTTTGGAAAGAAAAACGCTGCTGACATTTTCTTACAGCGTTCTTCAATTTTAAGTGGAAGAACCCCCCCTTATGGCATGTGAGTGGGCTTATATTGCTTGTCACCATCTTGGGGAGTGGGGTTTCCTGTGTGAGTTGTGAGCCTGCAGCAGGTGCTGTCTGAGCCGACCCTGGGACCGGTGTAATTTTGGATCGCATTCAAAGTATTTTTGCAGTATGGTTCTTTGCAGTTGGATGTGTCCTTCAAGAAGGTAGTTGTCTGGGTAGAAGAGAAATGTTTGTTTAGTGAGTGTTTAGTTTAAAAGGAGGGAATGTTTTCCAACTTAACTGAGTTGGAGGGTAAGTTTATTCCACCCACGCTGTAGACAGATATCTGAATGCCTTTGAAAACAACTGGTTTAGGAGACCAGGAGGAATCAAATTGAGCAAGTGCAAGGATTTTTCAGGGAGTTAATGCTGCCCTTATCTCTGAAGCTGATAAAAACCCAAATGATATCATCCCAGACAACCATTAAGATTGAAGCTGCAGCCTCTGCCTGGGTGCAGATGGCTACAAATAAGAAACTTCTGTAGTCACACAGACAGGAAAAAACACAAGAATGTGCTGTTCAGGGGAAAAGCACAGAGCTGCCCAGAACAGGGAATGCTGGCAGGGCTTGTGCTGTGCTCCAGTGAAACAACGCTGGGGGAAGGATGCAGACACTGTAGCCTAGGAAGAAGCAACAAATTTGCTTCCCCAAAATCTTTTAGTGAACAGAACATAACCTAATTATTTTGAGCCAGTCTTTTTTCAGTAATCCTCATTATCAAAGCTCCGGTGATGTGATCCAGGTGTTACATATCCAGGATGTTACCCAAATGTTACGTGTTCCAGGTGTGCCCAGGCACCTGGCAAGCCTGATCCAAAATAAAGGTGTTTTCTTCAAAGCAGCAGATTTACATGATAAAGTTGTGACAGCACTTTGCATTTCTCTGCTACTGTGGAATTGTTAAATTGTTGCTGAAGTCCTGTAACCCCAGCCTGCACATAATGGAAAAATTCCAGATTTGCTTGCCTGAGCATGAGGCTGCAGTTCACAATGAAAGGTCTGCTGCAGTTCCATCTGAGAATGCCCATGTGTACTGCATCATACTGGGTTTGCCCTGCCTTCATTTTGCAGAGATCCCCCTGGAGACTTGTTTCCAGAGTTCTGCTGTTAGAATACAATTGATATTTCCCAGGGCTCTCAAATCTGTTTGCTTGGGAAGACTGTCTCTAAAGCCAGTACACTCCACTGGGAGCTCAGGTAGGATCTGGACTCTTTAGGTTTATCAAAAGATCCCAGACTTTGATCCCTGATTTCCAAAATCTGCTGCTTAGTGAATTTGCCTGAATAATGGAGCATGGTAATAGCAATGGCATTTCTCAAAGCAAAATTTGACTAATTTTAATCAAGAGACTTGCCAATTGCAGGCCCAGCCCCTCAGAAGCCGATTTTTACAGTGAAATGACATTGCTGCTGTGGTAAGATTATCTTGAAAGTTATTCTCATAGTTGCTGAGATATTCAGGAAGGCAAAGGACAGGAATAGGCCTAAGATGACAAGGTCATTTTTCACTACGTGGGTCTGGTATGAGCTGAATTCATCTCCCTGGTGAGTTCTGTTTCACCTGAGAATATCCTAAAAGTTGAACAAGCTGCTTCACATCCTAGTGGTTCTCCTCAGCCTCAAAAGGTTGTCAATAAGCAGAGAAGAGAGGCTGTGGCTGCCCCATTCTTGGAAGTGTTCACAGCCGGGCTGGATGGGGTTTGGAGCAACCTGGTCTGGTGGAAGGTGTCCCTGCCCATGGCAGGGGTGGAATGTGATAAGCTTTGAGGTCTCTTCCAATCCAAACCATTCTGGGATTCTGTGATTTCCTGCATTCATCTTTGCACTGAATTCCACATCCTGGTTCCCCTCCTCTGCTCTTTCCTCATTAATTCCCTGCAGAACTTGGAGGAACTGTGCTGGTGATACCTGTTACTCTTTTTTTTCTGTCACTCACCTAGTTTTATTTTGACCTCTTCACTTTCTCTTTTAGTATAGAAAAAAAGTATTTTAAAATAACAGTATTTCACTTAGTACAGAGCAACAGAAACACAGCGAAACCACATGGAAGGTGTAATTAAGACTAAAAGTCAATTCAGCATTTTTGTGACACCTGCTGGGAATTTAGCTCCTTTCAAAGTTTTTCTCCAGGTTTTATTTCACAGCTGACGTGTTGGTTGATAACAGAAAAATGAAATAAAAAGGAATGAAAATAAAAGGAATAAAAAGGAATGAAAGAGCCCTGTGCTGTGCTGTGCTGGCTTCTCTCAGCATGGAATACTCAACAGCGAATCATGCAATTGTTGAAAAGCTATTGGCAAACATTGGAGTTGAAGGTGGAAAAAAGACATAACGTGACATTTTTTTCCTTTCCTGACTTCAAAGAAACGTCTTTCCCACAAAGACCACAACTTACATAGCCATAAACTCATTTAAATCTTATTTTTCATTGCTCTACGTCTTGGATGCTCCTTTGGTAAATGATTTCCTGCCCCATGCCAGATGCTGTTTCCATTCACAATGAAGTAACTGTCCTCTGTGAGTGATATCATAGTACCATACCACAGCCCTTATTGTGACTTCTCAAATTTAACTCACTGAAATACATTCTTTGTTGATTGTTTGGGGACTTTCAGATCTAGGGTTTGACTGTAATCAGTTTAACAAAAACAAACAAACAAACAAAAAAAAAAGAGAACACAGCCTGGAGAACTCGGACAGTTTGCAGTGTACAGAAAAACAAAACAAAACAAAAAAGGGCAAAAATGAAAAGTTTGACTATTTAATATATTCTTGTACAGACAGAGGGAAAGCTTGAAATAAGGCTTGCATAAGTCATTGTTTTTTAGGTTTTGAGGTGGTACAGATATTTAATTACTGACCCTGCCAAGAGATTTACCCGTGTGCTTTTTCTAGCACAGAGCATAACCGTTTCAACATGGTGTTGTCCAAGGGAAACCTGGCTTGGGGGCTGCTCCCTTTTCACCCCCCACATGTGCTTCCTGGCCACAGCTCTGCACCCATGTGTCAAAGGAAGAGCATCCAAATACAAATAATTTCTAGTTATCCCAGATTTACACCCTTGTAAACACAGACCAGGAACTTAGCAGTTGCCTGCTGTGATCTGCAGTTTTCATCTCATGCTGATGCAATTCTATCCTTTGCTGAGATAAAGTTTATGAAAACTGGTAGAGGTGTTTGTGTCAGTGTTCGTGTGCATAGAAGTGATTCTTTTGAAGGGTTATGTAAAGATATATTTTCCAGAAGACAGAACAAATAGAAGGAATCCGGTTGTCTTACTTAAGGCCTGATGATGTAAGGAGTGGAGCACTCTGAATTTTAAATGTATATTAGAGCACTTGCATCCCCAGGTCCCTGTAAAGTTGCAGGTGTGAATCTGTGTGTTTATGTGTTTAAGCATAAATTGCTCTAAGGACATAATTATATATGTTTAATTTTCCCCCTGTTAGAAGTAAAATGGTAGTTATGAAAAAGAAAGGGAGAAAGGGAGATGGAAGACCTTTGCAATTGGATAGTGAATATTGATTTAACCTCTTTGCTGAGCAGCTACTTTTTTTGGATTGCTTTTTAGCCTTCCCAGTCAACAAGGAGCTAGCAAATGGGCCTGTCATCCAGCTGTATTTTCAGTAAGTGTGGAAAAGGTCTTGTTAGACTTCTTAACAGAAATGAGGGTGTTATTTAATCATACCCAGTAAAATATTGATGTGTTTAAATGCTGATCTATGAGATTTTAAGAAATAGAAAACCTGGTCAAATTTTGCCCTTGTTGTTGTCCACTGAGAGTGTACCAGGTAGTATGTTGAGGAAGAATTTAGCCAGAAGCAGTTTTGAGGAAAACTTAAAATACAGAAAAATGAAGCTGTCTGCTGACCCCAAGAGTCTGCATTAATGTGGCAAACGATTCATTACTCATACTGCAGTGCTTTCTGATGTATATTTTTTATCATCATTTCCCATTTTAAATTCAGCTCTTAAATCCCAAAAGGGAATTAACTACCAGCTATTTGCATTTTAAAGTGAAAACTCAAACCTCAATAGAGTGCTCTACTTAAGACTATTTTTCTATAACTGAGCCAATGAGCTACATCTTGGTGGAGAACTTGGGAAATCAACCAAGTGACCGGGAAAAGGCAGGAAGGCCTAGAGTTGGAGGAAACCTTGTAATTTGCTTCCAAAAATGCTGAATACAGTGATGTCAATGTGAAGCTCTCCTGCAAAATGTCTTTAATGTTGGGGGAGAAAAGGGATCTTCAAGCCTTGGCAAGATGCGATGGCAAAAGGCTCAGGCTGGTCTCTCTTTCCATGAGGAAAAATCATGGTAAAATAAAAGCAGCAACTTCAAATTCAGCCCTGTGCAAGATATGGGAGAAGACTATTGGAAAGTTGCAGGACAGGGATTTTGTTAAAGATCTCTCAGGAGCTGACTCATCTTCTGAGAAAAGTGATTCAGAAAGAGGCTGTTCTCCCCCTCAGGCCACACACTAGGGTTTGGGGGTGGAAGTTGTAGGCAGTCCCCTCCTTCCCTTGGAGACATTGGGATTCAGCTTCTACTTACATGTCCTAGTTTCTTCCAGCTATGTCCTGCTCTTTGCCCTTATTCACTAACTTCAAATACATGTATTTCTTTATTTCTTATCACCAAGAGAACCTATATTCAAACTTCTTGCTGGCTTAGGAGTTTAAAAGCTGCCAAAGTACTGCTACATCTCATTTCTTGTGGCACTCCAAAGAACACTCTTTCAAAGATTATAAAAACCCCGGAGCACAATACGAAGCCTCTCTCTTGAATAAGTTTGTAAGTCAATAGTCCTGTAGAGACCTGGGTGTATTTGGGGAATTGAAATAAAAAACTTGTAGAGCAAGGTCTGCAAATATGAATTCCTGTGCCTGGGAATTCCTGTGCCTGAGAATTCCTACTGATTTTCCTCCAACTCTCAGTTGAAGACTAGGCTGCTACTCAGGAAAGACTGTACAGCTGCTTCCCAGCGTCCGGGCTGGTGATAGTGCTAGAGGGCAAAGCTGCAGGTCCTGTGTCCCCAGGTGTGGATTTCCAGCACCTAAAGTCAATATTCCTGTGTTGAAATAAGAAGGATGACTCGATGTTTGAGAACTGTGAGGCCCCAATGATGATTGTAACAGGAAATACCTTAATATTTGTTTAAATAGAATGATGCAAACTGCAGCCTTCTGTGCTGATGCTGAGTTAAAGTAAGGAGGGGATTTTTGGAGTTATTCTGCTTTTAAGTGCAACAGGGAAAAAAAACACTGAAAGGTACCATGCAGCTGATGGAAAACTATAGTTCCCAGTAGTTCTTATTATCAGACATTATGTGTCTCCTGGACATTTTAAATTCCTTATGCTTGTTCCTGTGTCATAAGTTCCTTCCTCATACACCCTTTTCTTACAAACTGAGTAACTGCTCAAACAAGTGATTGTGGGTGAAAAAAGAGGCAACTTTGATGTGCCATGAAACAGCTTGTTAGCCCAGGCAATTCCAGGATGCCTGATGGAACGGGTGCTGAATCAGACCTGACTGCAGAGGGAGGGATCAATTTTTAGCTGTTGAATTACACTTATCTTCAAAGATGCAAATAATTCCACATTTATTCAGCAGGACAAGTCCTGAGGTTTTTATATTCCATGTTGTTCATTGCTGTGCCATTTGTTACGATGATTTGGCTTTTAATCTACCACTGAGTACTGAATGAAGAACTAAATCATGAATCAGATCTCTTCTGTTGCTTGCCAGTAACACTAGCCATTTTTATTTTCAATTTCAGGTTTCTTTTACAGTAGAGGATAAAAATAAATTCTGAGTAAAAAGAAGTTAAAATTATTCTTCTCAAGCAAGTCTCCTGCATCAATGCTTAATCCTTCCATTATGTCTGATGTCATTAATCATTCTACTGTAATATTTGACACATACATTTGTGGGACAAATTAGGATCTAATATAAAAGCTGCAATAATACTGACTTATGTGGAACTGCAGCTAATTATAACATATTTGAATTTTCATCTTTCATAAGACCTCTATAAAATGAACAACCTTTCACACTGCTGAAATGACTGAGATGGGTAAGCAGAGGAGGGATGAGGGAAGAAGCGTCCAAGGACAACAGGAGAAATCTCAGCACCATAATGAGCCAATATCAGTTGTTGACAGATTCTTTTTAACTGTGGGCTTCTTCTCTTTCAGATGGCTTCTTTACCACAGCTGTGGGGCTCAGCTTATTAAAGTTGGAATGGTTTGGTTGCCTTGATACATGGATGACTTATTCTGCCCTCTTCAGAGGTTAAACATCACTTCAGTGTTCACAGGTGGACTAGAAGAGATAAAGGAGACAGGATACCATTGCAGGAAGATGTGTCACCAAGCAAGAAGATAAGAGTTAAATATTTCCTGCAAAGCAGCTTCTCCTTCCTCTCTCCCCACCATGTCTTTACTGTGCCTTTACTTGTAGACCTCTAGACCCTCTGTCTTTTGAGTTCTGTGTGTCAGGTTCAATGTTTGTGTTCAGTTCCTGGGAGAAGCATCAGGCACTGCTCTTCAAGTGAGATCCTGCCAGTGCTCAAAGCCTCAGATTCATGTGGGGAGAGAAAATGAGAAGCACAAATTCCCAGTTTGTGTATTAGCTAAAAAGGTGAATAGTCTCTGCTATTTCTGCATTCGGGATCCTCAGTCTGAATGTGGGCTCATTATTCTACTGAATTATATATTATTGAATGATCAGATGTAATTTCTTTTCCTGGGAAGTGAATTCTACACATGGGTAACTATTAGAAAATGGATTTCTTGTGTCTCTCAGATGTTGCTTTTGCCTTGGATAGTCTTCAGAAAAACAAACTGTGCAGTTAAGTTCACCATTGGTTTTGGCCCCCATCTAGAAATGAGAGATCATACATTTAGGACATTTTTTGGATGCTGAAATTCATATGCAGAGTGTTGAAGGAGCAGCAGCTTTCTTTAGCAGCCATATGTGCTGCCCTTAAGTATCCTGGGTTGATGCATTTTTCATTTTCCAATGCAATTGCACCTTTCTGTGCTAGTGCTTCAGCAAAGTTGTAATATCTCCAAACCTAACAGAAGGGTTATTTTGAAGTTTTCAATTTTACAGGAGTATTAATGCCAGGCTTGTTTCCTGAATAGTCTGTAACATGCTGTAGGCAAGGATTGTGCTATTTGAGATGAACACAGCACAAACTGCTGTGCAGATCTGCCCACTTCAAACACCTCAGTGGAAACCAGATGAATGGCACTGTTTCAGGCATGGACCAGAGCAGTGGGAAAATGGCCATCGAGAATTAAGGGTTTATTGGTATAATGAAGGGTAGAATTTCTCCCTTCTTCACCAATCCCTTTTAAAGTAGTCTCTGAGCAGAAACAGAAAGGCTTTCTGTCCAGCACCGTTTACTCTGTCCCTTCTTTTCACAGATTTCTGTGCTGGTTTTCCTCACGTCTGCAGTTACTCCATTTATCCCTGTTTTTATGGTATGGCTCCACTTGCAATGCATTTGTTCTTAGTTATTCTCCATACTTTCACTCTTATAACTTCACCTTATTCCCCTGAAAATCACTTTTTTGGTTTTAGGCTCCTGTCTGCCTCTCATGGCTTCTGCATTTTTTGTTACCCTCTTTCTAGGGAGCATCTTTTTCTCACTGTATATCTTACGCCCAGTTTCTTCAGCAGTTTCCTTCATCTCACAGCTGCTGGACTTCCTACATTTTGTCCCCGTGTATTGTCATTTTGAGTCACAGATGGAAGGCTGACCTGCAAGGGTGCAGAAACCCTGGACTTCCCCACAAAAGTGCTCCAGCCAAATACGGGTGTCCAATTCCAGCCAGGCTGGGAATCTTCTGATATTTATGGGTCTGGAGAAATATTATGTCCCACAGGCACTTAAATAGCTGGATGTTGGATCAAGTTTGAGTTGGCAGTTTTGCATTGCTTTCTGCCCCTTACACAGCCTTGGTGACAGATAGAGGTCTTTTCCGAAGGGCAGGATGGTTCCAGGTGAGTTTGGGCAGTTAGTTGGGCATTGTTTGTGCAAGTTGTGCACTATATTTTTCCTAGAAGCATTGCTTAATACTTCTTATATTGCTGAATTGTGTTCAGCAGTAATAATATTGGAGTATGATTATGATACTCCAATAAAAAGCAATAGGGAGTTCTTTACTTAATCCCACCACATTCTTTAGTTGTTTCCAAGTTCAGTTTTCATTCTATCTCTTAAACCCCAGAACTGACTCAACGCTACTTCTGCCAAGATCTACCTTGCACATACCTGTCACACAGAACAATTACAAATGATGTGAACCCCCGTTTAAATCTTCAATCAAGTTTATCTGTACAGGACTACAATTCACTGGCTAGACTAATTTTATGCTTTAATTTCAGGAGTTTAAGAAAATGGTGGGAATCTTCAAAGATTTCCTCACTCCTCTGAACTCATTCTCCGGGTACTGACAGTTTACTTAAGTTGCTGCTCTTAGAGACTTTAATGGTACCAAATGCATTCCCTGATGACTTCTGTTTGTTCCTTTTATCATGATTTTAACATTACAGTAATTTCATGGCCATAAGGCGCACCGGACTATAAGGTGCACCCCCCGCAAGTTGGCAAAATTTGCAACATTGTAGATCAGATAAGGCGCACTGGTCTATAGGGCGCACTTCTTTTTGCAGGGAGGATCTGTGCCATGTGCAACAAAGTAACGAAGTAGTAATGCCTCCTTACCCGTGCTGTTCCCGGTGCTTGGGGCCGCCCCCCGCCTCTCTGCCAGCACTGTTCCAGCCCCCCGCCTCTCTGCCAGCGCTGTTCCAGCCCCCTGCCTCTCTGCTAGCGCTGCTCCAGCCACTGTGCTCTTCCCCCTCACGGCTCCGGGGAGCCGTTGTGCTGTTCCCTCGCTCGGCTCGGCGCTTCTGCCTTGCCGTTCCCCATTGCGGCTCCGTTATGCTGCCATGCTCTTCCCCCTCGCGGCTCCACCCTGCTGCCTGGCCCTTGCTTGGCTTGGCACTCCCGCTGTGCACCCTGTCCGCCGCGGCTCAGCGCTGCCACCATGCCGTTCCCCCTTGTGGCTCCGCGATGTTCTTACGCCGCCTCCCCCTCGCGGGCAAGGGGCTCCCGCGGTGCTGGGGCTGCAGTGGCTGGGGCAGGGGGCATGGCTCGCGGCGGCTCATGGCAGCTTGCGGCAGCTCAGAGCGCCCTTGCCTCACGGCGGCTCAGTGCACCCTCAGCTCACAGTGGCTCAGAGTGCCCGCGGCTCACGGCGGCTCGCGGCGGCTCGCAGTGCCTGGGGCTCGCAGCGGCTCGCGGCAGTTCAGAGCACCCTCGACTCACGGCAGCTCGCAGAGGCTCAGAGTGCCCGCGGCTCGCGGCGGCTCGCAGCGGCTGAGAGCGGCTCAGAGCGCCTGTGGCTCGCGGCGGCTCGGAGTGCCTGCAGCTCATGGCGGCTCGCAGCGGCTCAGAGCGCCCACAGCTCGCGGCGGCTCGCGGCGGTTCAGAGCACCCTCCACTCACGGTGGCTTGGAGCACCCTCAGCTTGCAGTGGCTCGGAGCGCCCTCGGCTCACAGCAGCTCGCGGCGGCTCGGAGCGCCCACGGCTCACGGCGGTTCAGAGCACCTGGGTCTCCCAGCTTCTGCTGCAGCCTGCTCCCTCCCTCCCCGCACTGCCCCGGTGCCCCGGGTGCCCCGTGCTGTGCTGGGAGCCCCGCACCCCCCCCGGGCTTTTCCCCCACACTGCCGCTGCTCCGATGCTGGCGGGCTCGTGCCGCACCACCGCTGCTCCGATGCCGCCGGCTTTCCCCCCCCAGCCCAGGCTGCGCCGCCGCCGCCAGCTTTCCCCCCGCGCCGGCACTGCCCCGATGCCGCTGCTGGGCGGGCTCTGCTCGGCTCAAGACTGTTGCGGACTTGCACTTCCAGGTTTGCAATTTTCCGAACTTTGTCCAACAGATAAGGCGCACCCGACTATAAGGCGCACTTCTGGGTTCGGGAGAAAATTTTAGTCAAAAGGGTGCGCCTTATAGTCGTGAAATTACTGTACTATTACAGAGCACATTTTTGTAATCATAACCTCAGTCTTGCAAGTGAAAAGGGGTTTCACTTGAAACATTTCTTACAGAATAAACATTGGCAGCCAAAGGTGAGGATGAGGTTCTCAGTGCTTCATTAGCACAGATGTCCTGGAAAAGGGCACTAAGAGCTCCAGAATTTGGGTAAGATGGGATTCTTGGAAGTAAATACAAGCTGTCACCTACCTAACAGGTTTAACAGCAGGAGAGGTGTCCCAGGGAATGCTGCAGCCTTGTAGCATTGATTCAAACTGGTGCTGTTGTCACAGGCAATAGACAAGTACCAGTGCTCACCTGAAATAGACCTGTGCACTGAAGTAAGCGCGGCCATCGTGTCACCATGCCTGCAGTGACCGCTGCTTCTGTGTGGACAGAAGCACCTGAAAACAGCCATCCCCAAAGCCTGCCATGCTAAAAGCCTTCGGGTTTTTTCCAACTGATGGAATTCGATTTGTATCTTGCTGGAGGCTCTTATCTCAATCTCTCTCCCTGCCATCCTGCAGTCATATAAATTTAGTTACATGTAGAGCTCCAGATCATCGCCAAGGAATGACCAAGATCTGGGAGATTTTTTTTCTGGGGATTTTTTGTCCTGGTGGGGCTGATCTCTGTATGAAGATAAATGTGTTGTTCTTCAAACCTTGATTTCTCACTTGCTTTTTAGGTAGTAAACTGAGCAGTGATGACCTTGCTCTTGAAGAGGAATATCCTGTGTTGCAGCCTTGCTGCAGGACTTCAGCTCTTACACACTGGTGTATCTGCAGTGCAGGACTAGGAGCAGGTGAGAATGTAGTTGAGGTTGTACCTCATACTTACCTGAGAGACTTCCAGAGAGTCACCAGATTTAAAGTTTTTCAGAAAAACAAGGATAACACTGTTGGAGTCAGTGCTGTGAACATAAATTCTCACTAAGCACTACGTAACTATTAAAAGTAAATTAATTTATGTTGCACTTTAAATACTATATAAATTCAACCTCACGTGAAAGCCCCTGCCCAAAGATTTATAAAGAATTTTTACATTTTGGACTGGATAGGAAAAAAAATCCCTCCTTTTTAAGTAAAGGAAAAGCCTATCTCAGAATGTCTTGTTGTTTACTGCTGTATTCATATTGCACATTAAAATATTTACATTAAAATGTGTCCATTTTCAAAAGCAACTTATTACTTCATTTTTCAACTGAACTTGGCCAGGCTAAAAAGAAAATTATATATGCCAGAGGACTGCAGTAAAAGAGATTTAAGGGTTTTCAAATAGTGTAAGAAAGAGACTATAATAAGTGACCAATGGACCAGTCAGCAATTTTAATTAAAACTGAGCTGCTTATTGATCTGTCATACAGATTCACCCCATCTGCAACATTTCAGCAATATTCCCATTTCAGAAAACAGCACTTGTAAGAGCCAGTAAAGAATATGGAAGTTTAGAATGGAAATATTTTATAACTGTGACATTTTATACTAAGGTCTTTTCCATCCCATTTGAGCATCCATATCTTCACACGAAAATGAAAGCAAATATATGGAATCTACAGTATATTCTATCCTTGTCTAGTGGAAGATGTCCCTGGCCATAGCAGGGGCATGGAACAAGATGAGCTTTTACAACCCAAACCATTCTGTGATTCCACAATACTGCTTTTTCAATTTAATGCCAATGGACTCACTGCATGTCAGTGTGAAAAAAAAAATCCAAGGAGTCTAAAATACATTGGTATTTTTAAAGATCTCATGTTCTTGAAACCAGTGGGATCTTTAGCAGTTGCATCTTCAAGGTGGGCATTTGTCATCCCTGAACTGACTGATGTACATTTCCATTGGGAAAACTTAAAAGGGGGCTAATAAATGCTCTGCACAGAGGCGCAAGGTCTGTGGTATCAGCAACTGCACTTGGTGGATCTACTTTGTTCCTGAAGGGTCTGCTTATTTTAAAATTCTAATTATTTAAAATTTCTAAGTAACAAGGTGAAATTAAAATATCCTTGGTGCAGATTTGGCACAAAAATCTGGTTTTAAAGCCAGAAATGTGTCCTGAAATAGCAGTACCAGGAGTGGCGGAACATCTGCACTGGAAAGAATTGCTCCCATGCTCTGACTGAAAAGAAACACAACCTGGAGGTGGTGGTGATGTGTCTGTTTTTTAATTAAATACGTGCATGTTGTTTAAAGTTTATGGAGAGCTGCGCTGTGTTTACAGAACAGCATGTGTGGCAGCACGTGAATGTCTTCCAGGTAGTGCCTAGTGAGCACCCAGCGTTGGAAGCAAGATGAATCCATCAATGATTTTCATTCTTATCACTCAATAGCTGCATTTTAAGGGAACAAAAAAATAAAGGACACGTGTTGAGTTTTTTTATGAAACTCGGACGGCTGAGAACATACTGCTTGCACATGGGTCAAGGGCTTTGAGACTTCGAGGATAGATGTAGAGATGGCTTTTCGAGTGGGAAACATCGTTGTATTATTTTTAGATGAGGAAAACGTCTCATTCCGCTTTTATTACCCTAGAGCGTTTCTGCTCACCGCATTGATGAGGTAAAGCATTTAGCCTACGGACGGCCATACAGGCCACGGCCTTTTCGGGTCCCGGCTATGCAGTTTTACCTGGGGACTGATGTCCGTGGCAGCCCCGGGTGCCACAGGTGCCAAGAGATGGCCACGCCCCAACTCCGGCTGTTCCCTCATGCTCCCGGCAGCCATTTCCCGCCGGGGAACGGCCCCCTCCGCCGTGCGCCTCGTCCCATTGGCTGATAGCGTGGCGGGGGTGCGGCTACATGCCGCCTCTCGATTGGTGCGCGCAGCTGTCACTCAAGGCGTGGGCGTGGCCTGGCGAGGCGGGTCCCCGCGGGGGCGCTGCGGCCGCAGTTGCGCTCGGGCGGCGGCGGGTGATGGCGGTGAGCATGGGTTCTGTGCTTCGGCTGCTCCTGGCGTTCCTCGGGCCCACGGCCGCGCTCGCCGGATACATCGAGGTGTGTGGGGGGTGCGGGGGCGGACAGGGCTTCCCCGGGGGTACCCGATGCGCAGGCGGGAGGTAAGCGGTATTCGGGGTGTTTCTGCTGGTTGTGGGGCCCCCTGGAGATTGTCCAGCCTCTCCGAGACCCTTCAGGGGTGATGAATTCGTGTTTTCCCCATGTTTTCGGGGAAGCCGTATCCCTCAGGCCGCTCATCTGGAAGGGAGCTGCGTCTCACCGGGATGCTTGGGGCTGTTTTCTTGGGGACGTGACCTCGGCATTCTTGGCACGGGAGCAGGAGGGGCCAGCTTCAGATGCGTCCAGAAGCTTAGAAGACTGTAAGAGGAACATTCCCTAGAGAAAAACCTCGGTTAAACGAATACATTTGGTTGCTGATGGATCCGAAATAAATCTTTGGGTTGGAACTGGTACCTCGTTTTTCGGGGAAGGTGCTTGAGCCCAGTATAAAGGCTATGCATTTCATATGGAAATGGCTTAGACGCCCATAGGGGTCTCTGTGTGTGTATATATGTATATACACACACGGACACATATGCGAGTACATATTACTTATGTGTGTGTGAAATACATATTGTATTTGCGTGTATGAAAATAACTGGACAAAGGGAATTCCAGCTTTATCCTAAATCCAAAATCTCGGTGTAATCTAGCTCTCCAAACAACAGGATGAGTAAGAGAAAAATCTTGTGCGTTTAAAAACTTGACGCTATAACCTGTTTTATGAGAGGGATGAAGCAAAACAAGGAGCAAAGTATGTGCTGAGCTTCAGAAATGGTATGTAAACAGAGTTTAATAATCTGTGCCTGAATGTTGTTTGGAAATGCAAAACAGCTGCATCTGTCTTGTGGAGGTTCCGGGTTATTTAGGGCTGGATAAAGAACAGGCTTGTGGCTGTTACAGCAAGCTTGGTTAAGCAGGACGTCTTCCTCAGTGTGATGCAAAATTCCAAAGCTCTAAGCTGGTGGTAATTCCTAGTTCGGAGTAAACGTGGTTCTTTTAATGTGTATTGTATGGAACTGGTCTAGTCCATGATTTCTGCTTATTTGGTTGCTATTGAGGAATAGTATTCCACATGCTTTGTACCAATCCTTCGGTTAAATTTCTGTAAATCAATGGAACGTGGTTGATAAATATTAGTGAAACAACTCGTGTGGAGGTTATCTTGCAGCAAGGATGGTGGGATGGTGGAGCTGCTCTGAGAGCATGGAGCTAATGCCCGGATCAGGTTCCTTGGCATTGCCTTGATTGCAGGGGACTGTCCTGGCTGCCGCTGAGCAAATCTCTTCGCACCTGTTTGGCACCTCCTCTAGTTGTAGGTCACTTCCTCTCTTACATCCGAGACAGATTTGGCTGCTATGCACATACCTTCTGGAATCTGCTGCTTAGGGACATGTGCCATGAAAAATCAGCCTGGAAAACAAATCTAGTTGTCATTTTATTCCAAAGCCTGGTGGTGTGTGATGAAACAGATCCTGGGTTTTGCCCATCCCAGGACAGGCATAGAGGCAGAGCTGTCGTGTCACACCTTGACAGTCCAGGAGGGGCCAACAGCCCTGGAGAGGGGGTCACTGACCCTTTTGAGAAGGATTAAAATGAAAACGTTCCTGCAATTCAGTTTGCATCCTCTAAAGGCATGACAGCCACCTTTGTCTGCTGGCATAAAGTGTCAGCTGTGGCATTTTAATCCTTATTTTGGCTGCATCCTCTCCCGTTGTCTTGTCCGTGGGGGGACTGCAGCTCTCAAGTCTTTATTGCTGCCAGATTTGCTCAAGAACAGCTCTTGATGCTGAGCTTAGGAGGTAAATGGTTTTATTCTGGGTCTTACATTGTGGTCATTACTGGATTTTATCAGATAACGTGATGAAAAATATGCAAGCAATTGCTTTTTTTCAATAATCAAGATGTCATTTGAAATTTATGGAAAACATGCAACAATGTCTGCAATTATTAGTTCAGCTGGATTGGCACTGTCCCATTAGGTAGATTTTCTATCTCTTGATTATCTTAGCTCTCATTCCCTGTCCCTGGAACGCCCAGTAATCTTCTTATCAACTACAATCTGTTTTTCTTTCTGTCCTGCCCAGAGCAAGGGGAGTGGCAGTTTATTTTTTTTCTCTGAAATTGTTGTATCCAAACTCTTCATGCTCTAGGGTGTTCCCTAGGGTTGGTACCAGTGATCCCTTTCAGATCATAGTGTGGGAATGGCTGATAACCTCTGACAGTCTCCCTTCCAAATGAATGTGAATAGAAGTGTTTAGAGAAGTCATGGATCCCAGCAATTAATATATTTCCATAGCAGTCTGAATTTTGCTTGTGAAGCCCCCAAGAACCTCAAACAGGACACTGATGCCAACTGGAAAAAGAAAATAAATCTATACTAATTCGATCTGTATTCCAATGACAAGCTTCTTCTACTGTGCCCTCAAGGCCTTTTTTGAAGGTGCAAAGTTTTTTTTTATTACTTTACGTTTTTGTGTAATCAGAACTAAGGCAATACAGACTTGATACTGCTTTTTTTTTAAATAAGGTTTGCTGTTTTTCCAGAGCTCTCTTGGATGCTTATATCTGTTACCTGCCTGCTTGAAATCACTAGGATTTGGGGGAGGGGGAAAAAAAGGTGTGTTTTGCAGCAGAACTTCATGTTATTATTTTTGTCTTGTATTACTTAAATTCTCCCTGACAAAAATATCAGCCTTGTGCCATTTCTGCAGACCTTGGGGACTTCTAATTGCCTCCTGCATCGAACAAAGAACTCCACCTAGGGAAATTTCCACTTCGGTGTTTGAGTCCTGAGCAGAAACAGCTCAGGAAAATTCCAGTCTTGAGCCTGTGGCCTTTAGTTTGCTCTCAGTTCCTAAAACTTTGCTTCCCAGTGTTAGGAAATGCAGCTTCCTATGAGGGTGATTATATGCAATGCCTCTTCTAAGCTTTAATAAGCTTCTCTGAAGCAAAGATACGGAAATAAAGCAAATCTGATACTGCAGAGAGGCTCTGGGTTTTCTGCTGCATTGTAAGATGGCGCATGAAGGTAAGTGCTCCTTTTTGGAGGATGCCTTCAGCTCTCCTTGTTTGACCTGTGAAATAATTATCACCTCTGTTAAATGCTATTTAGGCATTAATAGCTCTACCACGGATTTAATGACTTTTTTTGTTAATGTGGTCATTGCATTACCTGCAAGTTATTGAAAAGCTGTTCTGTAGGTGGCTTTAGCTGTATTATAATTACACACTGGTGCTCCTCTAGCACCTGGGAGTGCAGGGAAGGATTAGTGCAGTTTCCTGTGCTCTGCCTTGTAAAACTTCTGCCATTCCTTTTACCTCTGTGTGTGTCTTTTGGAGGCATACGGGCTCAATCGTGGAAGCATAAGTCACTTTGCAACATCAGCTTCTACACATGCACTTAAACTGAAGCCTTTTTCCTCAGCTGAAAATAGAGGAGAAATACACCATCCCCAACTATTTCTTGTTAGAAGGCAAAGCCTTTCCCTCTCTTTCTACACTTGGGCATTTCACACTGTTCCTTAACTCCTCAGGCTTTTGAAATTGATGCAATCCCTCAGACGCTTGCTCTTGTGCTTCGTGTGTGCAGTAAAACCTGGTGTCATTGTTTTTAAGTTCAGGCAGTCAGCACCTCTGAAACATGGTGTTAATTTAAGATTATGCTTGTTCTTAATTGGAGGACTTTGAATGCTCACAATGGCCTAGCAACGATTCTGGTGAGGCTGGTAGTTCAGGAACTTGCAAGAATATGCCCCCTGCTCTGTGGTGGTTTTTGTTTTTTTTTTTTCCTCCAAAACTTGTCTGCACCCATTATGCACATGTTCTGCTTTCTCTACTTGCAGTGAGTTTGTCACAGTGAAATGTCACCTCCTACCACGGGCTTTACTTGCTGGGTCTCTTAAATGCAGTACTAAGGGCTCTGTGACTATGCATTAGCTATATTAACTTTATAATTTGCTTTTGGATATTTTCCTTTTCATCTTTTACCTATAGGTGCCAGTAAGTCAGGTTTGTGGGGAGAAATGAGATGACACTGCTGTGCAAACTCTGACAATTTTTCCATATGTAGATATATATATACACACACATTCATATATGCAAATATATATACATACATATATGTAGATATATACTTATTGTGTGCGTAGTAGTGTGAATTATACAGTAGTAAGAAGGAAGATGTGAGTGGAGTAAATGGTCAGGTTCTCTTTATTGTGAATTAACTAAAATTACATGTTTTTTCTTGTTTGGATGGGCTGATGGCTCCACCTCAGACACAATAGGATAGGAATAACTTTGGCCTGTTAATACTGTTACTTATATAGGGCAAGTGGTAATTCAGGGTTGGTGCTGTAGGAGCAGCACTCTCACTCCTGAGGGGCAGTGCACAGGGAAAAGTGTGTTTTGGGAGACATAATTTGGCTGGTTTTTTTTTTTTTTTTTTTTTTTTTTTTTTGAGAGCAGTTTTTTAACATTAGATTTGACTTATTTTAATTTATTAATTCCTGCAAGTGTAAGCAGGGAGATATATATGCATGTGCAAACACATGTTTCACATGGAGACCTAGCTTGTGAATGGCACTTTTTTTTAGTTTGTTCAGCACTAGATTTACTACTTTCACCTCCATCTGTCTTCTCAGTTGGAGTTAAATATATACTTATGATTGAGTGTTCTCTAAGCTATATTACCTTATGTGAGAACAAGGAAAACCAATGTACCAAAGAATACAGGAGTGAAAGCCACCTTTTAGCCTGGTTTTTAAATGTTTATAAGTTCTAATGCTCAGAAGGATTGATGTTTAAAATGCAGAATTTTGTCTTTATGTGCATTTGTAGGAGTTTTAAGGTCAAACTTGAGATGAATGATCAAAATGCCAATGTTCTGCAAATGATGTCAAACTAATCTCTCTAGCAGACAAACCCAGCCTGCTTGGCTTTATGTAATCAGGTGTCCACCTGATCAGGAGTACATGTGGCTAAGCTTCTTACCAGCTCTTCATTTGGAGGTATTACAGGGGTGTTTTCTATACAGCCAGCGGGGAAAAGGATGTACTCCTTATTCTTGAAAGATCAACATATAGATGAACTAAATTGAGTTCTAACTCCTTGCTGTCGTGTTTGCCTGCTGTGATAATGCTCTTGGACAAATGAATGTGTTGCAGACCTTAATTTTGGTTAATATCTTCGGTAACCTCTTAGTCACTCTTAACCAGTGTGCACTCTGTGTGGCATTTGGTGAATTAGTTCACTTTCCATTTCTCTGGTGACAGTGGGAAGTCAAATCACATGTTGGCCCTCTTTTCCTGAGGGAAACTCATTGCTGGATGAAGCATGGTCCAGAAAGCTTTTTGTTCTCTGCTACAGGCAGTCCTGGTTCATGAACATATGTATATGTTCATTTGATTTAGAGATGTCTTCTGGCAAGATAGCCCAGTAATCTGTGAGGACTGGAGCAGGTGGGCTATCCTGACGTTGGTGTAGTTACTGCAATGCTAGTGGCTTCACTTGAGCTGGTTTTTTTCCTGATGATTTGTTTCTCAAGATGACTATGTTGGGTTGTGCGGTGACATCTGTTAGGAATGGTTTGAGGGAATTTTTAGTTCTCAACCTGCAGATCAGTTTAGTCTAGTCTTCTTTGCCAATGCCTTCTTGGGGGATTCTTCTTCTGCACCTTCAAAAGTATCACAAATTATTTCTAGTGCCAGGATTTCCTGCACAGATGAGCTGTGGGGTAGAATGCTGTGGCTAGACAAGGCCTTCAGCTGATGAAGCAGGGTCTGAAGTTATTTCACGCAGCCTGTGAGCTTCAGAGACGCTTATGGAGAAGACAAGTCAATAATTGTGTGGCTTGGATGGCTTCACTGTACTTTGAGACTAATGGAAAATCGTTATCAAATGATGACTTTGAGCTCAAGTTTTTCAAGTCACCAAGTATGAAGGGCGTTAAAATTGCCAGCATAACTTAGATGCAGCCTGAAAAAGCCCAACAAAACCCACAAAAGGTGGGAGCTGTGCCTTGGTTCCCATTTGTGCCGGAGAAGCTTCAGGGTGAGGCACTGAGTCATTGGTGTCTTACAGCTGTTGGCAGTGTCACCAAGCCATGGTATCGTGCTGAGGTGCAGCAGATGATAAACATGCCTCAGCATTCAGATCCCAGGCTCTGGCTCTGTGACAGGGATACATTTAGGTAATTTCATACAGTAAGCTTCTCTCTAACAAAATTACAGCAGTGCAAAGTCTATTTTGATCCAGGTCAAGGACAGGGACAGGCAGACACTCATGGGCACACCGAGCTATCTGGGGCTGTGCTTTACTTGACTCTAACAGCAGGTTGATACTCAGTGAAATTTCCATTTAAGACTAGCTAATTACCATCTCCTTATGGAGGACTTCTTGTTTAAATAAAAGCAATGTTTAACCTTGAAAATTCCTGTTCTCATTTAGGTCTCTTTTCCTCCAACAAACATTTTCTGATTATGTTATATTTTCAAATGTCTGAGATGTTCTGAGGTGTGGGTCAGGGGGTTGGTTTCTTTCAATTCTTGCATTAGCGAGAATTTTATTATTTTGTTAACACTCTGCTATAGCAGGGCTTGCATTTTCTCATTAAGATGTTGTGCTTGGGCTCTTTAACTCGTCACCACAAAGCTCTAAATGGTGCCAGTGAGGTGAACTCATCACCTGGTGATGTTGCAGAGATGAAACAGAGGTTTAGCAAACTACTTGCTATGTTCCAGTAGTTGCCTTATGCTGACTTCAGTACTGAGATGCTTAAATCAAAAGCCAAATATTTGCATTTTTAATCTTTGGGCTTTTATTTAAAGGCTGTTATTTTTAGCTCCAGCTCCATGTCAAAAGCTTTGTTCCTTTTCTTTTGGATTTTGTGCTTGATGAATCCCACTAGTTATGATGTCATTGCAAAGTGTGAAATGACAGCAACAAAAAGAAATCTTACCCATACCATCTGTTACAAAAAATATTACGCACTCCTGTTAGATTCCAAGCGGATTTGGATTGCGTAGTCACAACAGAAGCTGTCTCTGCTTAGACGTATGGTACCCTCTAGCATAAAGCTTTTAATCACGAAATTCTCTATATGGTTTTGGATTTGACATGACACATTGCCAGGTCTAAGTTTAGTTGGTTTTTTTAATCAGTATTAAATCTTCTGTCATTCATATCAGGCCTAGTAACTTGCCAAAAATGGTCCTGTGTGAATTAGGATAATTCACTAATACCAAGTATTGGTTGACTTCTTACACTGGTTGTCTTACAGTAATTGTGGCCTGATATAGAGAGGGGCAGATTTGCTTTCATCTTGTATGTCTTCATCTCAAAAGATTAAATGCAAAATGTTGATTCAAACCTATGGTTGGTGTTCGCAGAGAGTGTATTGGCATTTGAATGTGAGTCTTTCCCTGCATAATTTATTAAAGCACTCACTGAAGAAATTGAATTTGATAGGTGTTTTGTTTTATGCTGCAAGGTCACAAACATGTTTAGAAACCCTAAATAAGAATGAAATGGTGTCAGGATCCAAGCAGAGCACTGAGCCTACCTTAGCAGCCTTGGTCAAAGATGAATTCTGAAATGCATGATACAGCAGTGCTTGTGCATGGGCTGGAATCTGCTGCCCTCCAGGGAAAAAGGAGACTGAGAAATTGTTGAGGGTGCATGTTATCGTGTAAACCGGTTATTACTCTTGGATGGAGCAGGGTGCTTGCAGCTCCTATTTGGACTTGGGATAAGATTTAAGTACTTTGCATTGCAGGGTTTCAATAACCACTTAATTTTCAGAGGCTTTAAGTAGAGCTTCAGTGCTGGAAACGTCAGGTGGTGGAGAAGGTTTTCCCTTGGTAACCAGCCAAAAAAAAAAAAAAAAAATAGATTTTGCATTTGCAATGNAAAAAAGAGATTTTGCATTTGCAATGTATTGATGTATTAGAGCTCAGCCTTTGTGCATGGATGGACATGATGCTGTGGCTTTCCTGAGCAAGAGCTGGATCCCAGGAGAGACTGAAGGGATTCTTGAGGGGGTTGCAGAATGGAGTTGTGGTGCTCCTGTGGGTGTGTGAAGTTTGGGCTTGGGACAGAGCATTGTGTCACTGCAAGAGACACTGGGGAAACAAGGGAAAAAAAGCATGTTCCTGCCCCTGTCACTCCTGATAAATGCTGTCTTGTTCAAATTGCATCAATAGCTGCCCTGCAACAAAGTCAATCAGTATGTGGATGTCCTGTTTAAGGCACAACTGCTTTCTCGGAAGCAATTTCCCAATAGCTGAGGCAGAGATGAATGACCTGCCAGAGCAAAAGCTGGATGTAATGGAAGGGTTTGCACTGCTGTATCCCTGCCTTGTCCACAGCTGGCTTGGTGGGCTGGATCACTGCTTTTCACCTGTGCAGTCCCTCTCCCTCTGCCTATGTGCTCGTGCACTTTTTGTCTTTTTTTCGTGGTATGCACGTTTGAGTTTGTAAGGATTTGGACTAATCACAAGAGCTGAAATCTATTACCTGTGTTTGAATCCACAGTTCTGTGTTTTATGCATAGTGTTTTTAATTAATCCCTAATTTTAAATCCTTGTATGTTGCTGCAGAGCATATATTTGTTTCTCAGGTTAAGAGATGAAGAAATAAGCATAAACCAGCTGATCTCTCCCTGCATAACAGGTCTTCCCCTTTGCATTGTGGCTGCCAGGAAGAGGAGCTAAAAGAGCTGGATTCCTCACATCGTAGGGCTTTTAAATGGCAGGAAATCTTCTTTCGAATTTGTTTAAATGTAAAATCCACAGTACAGACAAAAGGCATTTTGGAGTTGAGGCTGAAATTCCTGGGTTTGGATGGATTTGTTGCACTCCATTCTACTGAGCAAGCTTTTGCAACTTGCTTCACATGGGAATTAGTGTGATGAGGAGAATACTTTTCTAAGTATGACTATATGGGAGGCCTTCACAGAGCATCTACAGCATGCTAATTCCCTCTTTCACTGCAGGGCCCTGAATAGAATGCAGCATTGTAGTCCTTTTGTAGTAGATGCTGATGGATTTCGGGAGCGGTGCTGTTCTGAAATGGCCACTGTCGTACTTGTACTGGTGTGTGTGCTAACTTCTAAACTGGGTGCTCCAAGTAAGAATATTATGGAGACACCCAGGAAAGTTTTGAGCTTCAAGCTTCATGTATGCTGTCGCAGAGACATGAGGAGCACTACTTTCCAAGGCCAAAAATGGCCTTTGGCTCCAGGCAAAAGCAAAGATGACTTTATTTCATTTGCTTTGCTGTCCTTAGTTTCAGTTTGGCTTTTTGAGCTTTATGTCACTGTTGATAAAGATTTTTGCAAAAATCTGAATCATTATTCCTCATTATTTAAGTGGCTGATAACTTTAGTAATAATTTTCTGTTATTCTATTTAATAGGCTGTGATTCTTACATTTATTTTGATCTTATAACTGGCAGCATAACAAACATTTAGCCACAGCTGGCAGCAGCATTAGCAAAGATGGGTTTAATGTGCTAAACTTCCAGCAGCTCTTCCCCTCGTGTTGACTTGGTGATACATTGCCATTAAGAGTCTTTTGTCCTTTTTTTTATTATTTTTTTTTTTAAGAGGATGCTGCTGACCTGCTGTAAGCTGTTTCTCAGGCTGTAAGAGGGCTGATTTTTACTGTTGATAACAGTAAGCTTTAGAAACATCAGATCAAGCAAAGCAGAGATTTACTTTTTGTTTTGTGGTATTTGCCTTGGAGTGCCTGCTGTGCTTTGGAGTGGCTCTTCAGATAGATCTCTGAGCAGCATCCATCTCACAGTCTCTCTCTCCAGCATGTCCAGGATGATGCTCTTTACTAATGAAGAGGATTAAAATAGTCATTAAGCTAGCAAATATACCAAATGTCCTGTAAGTAAAGATACAGACAGACTGAACATGCTGGAGTGATGCAATCTGTTGGAATGCATCAGAATGGGAAGTTCTTTAACTTGAGCCAGATTTGAAATGCTCATATCTCAGAAAGATGAAACCAGGGCTTAGTTTGCATATGGAAATGCTCAGCCTAGTGCTTTCTGTAGACACACTTTTTTGCTTTCATTTTTCTCTGCTGTGTTTGAGGGGATAGTTATTCCCATCTGCCTCAGCTTGACTCCTGAGTGCCACTCAAAATGGTATACTTGGCACTACTAGTTAGGATGCTTCCTGCATTGAATTAACTTCGGAACAACCCAAAGCAGAGGACTGTTCTTATTTATTCCAACCTCTCTGGGTTAACATTCACATCTTTTAATTGAGAGGCATAACTATAAAAATATGGACAGCCTCTAATGCAATTGTGTGAATAGTTGATCCATTTGCCTCCGTTGTCCAGGCCATAGAATTGCCACACAGCCTTGACACCCGCAAATCCATTTTGTGCTGATTACCAAACCTGTTTTCCTCCTCCAGCAGGTACTACAATGAGATACAAAAGTTCTCAGTGCAGTATTCTCGGAATGTTCCCAGCCTCATAACACAAATCCATGCAGTACTGGTCCCACTGCTGTCCAGGCAGGCTGGGAATTGAGCAGGGAGAGGCAACCTCCAGGATAATTAAAGCATGGTCTGATAAAGAATTCATTTGTGCTCTCAAGGATTTTTTTTTTTTTTTGTAAGATATCCAAAGAATATTAGAATGAGGTATGCTTCTGGCTGTCTCATGCTGTTGCATCATCAGGCTATGATTTTAGCATAGCTTTCTGGTGTGCTGCTCTTATAATTTGAGACATCTGAATAGATTCTGTGGGGCTAATCCACATCGGGGATTTGCCAGATTCTGGCAAAGTTAATATTTCCAGCTGAGATGTGTGCATGGCCAGGTTTCTGAATTAAAAAAAACACCTTTGTGGGCCATGTCTGAAGTCAATCAGTGAAACATAAAACCACCATTCCCCAGGGTTAGAAATTTATGCAACATTTTTGTCCTTTGACTTTGAGAAAGCACTACTGAAATGACTCAGCCCATGGGTAGGAAAATGGTGAGTGGCCAATTACATCAATGGGCAGATCAATCTACCCTCCAACCACCATTCCAGCAATCGGATTTGCATATTAAGTCAGCATTTCCATTGCTGTCCTTGTCTGCTTGTGGGGTCAAGGAAAGCAAAACTTGTTTGGAAGGCTGACCATTTATTTCTTTTTCATTCAAGCATGTCTCCCAAGAGCATTTGAGCAGGTGAAGGAAAAGCATCTCGAAGTAAAAGTCAATAGTCACTTCATACCCTGCCTGATAGCTTTTTCCAAGCAGGAAAATAAAGAATTGTTTGGAATGCTGGTGTTCAAAATAACATATCTTCACAGAACAGTTCTTCCAGCTGGTCTTCATACAAAAAAATTTAAAAAAACCCCAAAAACATAGCTGCTATGATGGATAGCCTGAGCAAAGGGTTTAGAAAACAAATCAAAAAACACTAGTACATTTAGAGACCTTGAGGAGGAATATCCGTTGAAGTGATGGAAGTTCTTGGTGGATAGCACCTCTTTAAGGCATAACAAGATTGTATAAAACTGTTTTGCCCCCTCTTTTTCAGAGAGCAATTTCCCTTGCTGTTGCAGAACAGGCAGGTTTTGCTTCCACCTTTGGAATAAAGCTTTCAGCACCTGATGGCTTTGTGCTTAGAAGCCCTCAGTGAAGTGTCAGATTGCTTAAAACTCGTCAAGGACCCCACCATCAGGCAGGTGCAGCTGCAGCATATAAATTCTTCCACTAATCTTATGGTCAATTGTATTTCAGCTAAGCAGAAAGAAAAGAGCCATGTTCTCTCCCCTACCTTGAAATTTTTCAGAAAATGCATAAAGAAACATCAAAGAAAAAATTATCAGTGTACACAGGGTTCATTCTTTCCACTGGAACCTGGGAGAGACTATTAACAAGTTACAAAAAAAATCACCTCTCCCATTTTGTTTTATTTCCATGCAGTGCTACACAATCTGATACAGCTCAATAGATTGAAGAGCTATAAAATTCAGCATAGGAAATTCAGGTGTTCATTCATGCAAAGCCAGGTAAATATTCTGCAGTGATAGCTCTGAAATACTGGAGTTTCTAGGCTTGCTTCTGTGGAGCTAGTTTTACTTTCTGAATCAACAAAATCATCAGCCCAGCCATGCCATCTTGAGTGTGTTCTATAAATTACTACCTAATTTTCTAATAGCATTAGGCAGCTGCTCTAAGTAGAGCTCTCCTGTTTCCTGTGAAGGAACTGGTTAATACGTCCATTAGAGCTTGTTTGCAAGCCTAGCTGTGGGGTAGTGCTGTGACTGTTAAACCCCAGCTGATGAATTAATGCTTCAGAAATAAAATGCTGCTAAATTGCTAAGGATTGCTTTTAAAGAGTGAAAAGAATTGAAATACATTAAGCCATTGCTGAGGTCCTTTACTTTCTGTGACCCTGCTGCTGACAAATTTTGGGGTACTTCAAAAGGCTTTTTGTCATTTGATTTCTCGTGTATCAGACTACTTAATCCAGGTGTTTGAGTTCCAGGGAATGGATGGAAGTCCGCTTTTCATCCTCTGCTTTGGAAGAAGGTAAATTGGGAGATTGGAGCCTGAATTCTGCTGATAGTCACAGGATCTTTTGAGGACTGGTTGGCTGTGTGATAAGCTTAAAAATGAACCAATAAATCTTTTGCCCTCAGACTTCTAGAAGTAAGAAGTGTTGCTGAGAGCCTTCTTCCTGCACTCCAACCTCTTCCGTACTCAACCAGGGTGGTGCTTGGCATTCTTCGTTCTGCCCTTGCTTTAGGTCTTGTTCCCTCACCTTCAGTTTGCTGGCAGTAGTGGAAGGCAGCTGACAGCCTTTCACCACCTTTATTGTTGGGATCAGAAGTAGCTGCAGTCAGGAAAATGGAAGACTGTTTTAATGAGATGGTTTTGCTAAGTTAATTCTCTGACTGCCTTTTTTTTTCTTTTTCCCTGTGAGGAGTTGGAATTTTTCCTAATGAGCAAAACTTTCTTGGTACAGTGTTCATGTTGAAGTTTTCTTCGGGGAAAAAGATCTTATTTACTGGAGCTGAACAAACTTATAGCATCAGTATAGGAATATCTTTAAAGCACTGATTTCTGCACACCTAGACATTAAAGGTTCTTCAGAGATTTTGTTTTGTATGTGCACAGTCATGTAAGCTGCTACCTGAAAGATGCTCCATACCAACTCTGAATAAGTAACAGGAGGAGTTGTATGGGAAGATAGTTTTGGTTTAAAATCTCAGTTTCCATTATTTTAGAATAGATTTACCAGGAGCCAGAGTTGTCCTGGGTGCCCTGTTCTCAGTAACAAGTACTACCTACTGACTACTTTCATAGACTTGAAACATGTAGAAGTAATCTGTGCTTTTGGGTGGACTTAAAAAATTTAAAGTATCCTCGGTTTTTATGCTGGAAACAAGGCTATTCCATAATTTTTTTGGTAATTTGTTAATTTTGGTCTGGCTCAGCATAAGCTTGGAAGAGCTCAGGGAGCAGCAGCAAGGACAAAAGCCACCCTGTTTTTTAGCTGTGGTTTCCAGTTTTCAAAAGGTGGCCATTAGCATGGTTTGAAAAGCAAAGACTTAAAAACCTCATGGTTTACTCTGAAGATCTGAATTGTTTGGAAGACAGAATTATTGATTAGTTGGGTTGGAGTTTTGGTTGAGAAGATTGTAATTTTAGGGGTGGAAAGCAATAGGCATGACCCGCAGAGCTCCAGCATGGTCAGAGCAGGACCTATTGAATCATTCCTGTGTGCTGTCGGGAAGTTGCTGTGTAGCCAAATAGCAGGGCTTGAAAATCCGAAGTATTTTACCATGTTCAAAAACAAATGCAGTCTGTGCACACGAATAATCAATCAGTGATGCTGAAAACTATCTCTAAGGGGGTGGATACTTGAACCAAACTCAGACTGCATTGCAGACCACATTCCTGCTTGTTATCCTTCTTTTATCTTGCTCCCCCCCCC
>PYHW01010439.1:175584-185733 GCA_013186435.1 Turdus rufiventris
CCACTTAAATTGGTTTTTCTGCCCGGTTCAACTGAAACTGCCACACACATGCACAGAGTGCATTTTGAGGGAGTTCTGATGGAGGCTTTATTTCTTCTTGGAAGCTCAACAAGTGTGAACTGTGGCTGTTGTGTTTTTCAGTGGGTGAGTTTGTAAGTGACGTCCTGCTAGTTCCTGAGAAGTGCCGGTTCTTCCACAAGGAGCGCATGGATGTGTGTGAAAGCCACCAACACTGGCACACTGTGGCAAAGGAGGTAATGGAGCCCCTGGGACAGCAGTGTGTGTTCTTGGATGCCTGTACTGTTAGAGCATAGCAGTGTTTCTCTCTGTATTGCTATTCCCATGTTCCACTCAGTAAACTGAGGCAGACAGCAAGGAAATAAAAATGTAAAAGTACTCAAGTGACTTAAAAGCCCTGTATAGAAATTGAGTTATTTGTCATGAAAAACTGTCCTAAATAGCTTATCCATATCATAGAGCTAGGAATTGAAATCAGCTCTCTGGTACACTGCTTTAACCTACGGTTCATCCCTCTTTCTGTTCTCTTTCCTGGGAGATACAGTGGGCATAGGATAGTTCCTATTTTTCTTGCACATTTTGCTTTAATGTGACTTCTGCTGCTGAGGATTTGGTTGGGAAGGCTTGCCTAGGAGTAATCGGAGTTCTGTTGGCACTGAAAGTGGAGGTTTTACATAAGAGATGGATTATATTCTCAGAATAAATCCAGCCCATGGTTTTGAGGGGGTGGTTTTGTGTTTGTTTTTTTATCTGACTAGCTAAACTGTTGCAAAAGCTCTGCACTCCTATTTGAATCTGGGGTAATAATGACAACATCATGACAGAATGTTCATGTTTTCCATTTTGCAGAAGCAGCAATTGTAGAAACAGCAACACAAAACCAGTTGTTAACCAGATGAGGTCAAGGATGCTCCACTTATAATTCCTATTTCTTTAAAATCCTGTGAGCTAAAATCTGTCTAAACAAAGCTGTACTAGAGGAATTCTCTTAATTGAGGGTAAACTTGTTAATGTCTAGCAACTTGGAGAATCATTTACTTTAACTGCAGTTGGAGAACTTTTCCAGCAATATTTGGCTCATTTAAAATCAGTCTTGTAACAAAGCAAAGCACAAAAGGGTTATGATGGGTATAATAAAGCTTTTCTTCATTCTTTTCTGGGCACCTTAAAGCAAACTATTTCCTTAGCTTAAGAAGTGTATAGACATAATGTCTAAGCATAGTTTACATTTGACTTTTTCTTGAATTATCTGATTGATTTTCATCTGCAGCATGGCAAAATGATCTTGACACAAAGTCCATTTGAGCAATTATTCACTTGCTCCAATATGAAGTTTAATAGATAAAGTTTAATAAAATGACCAGCCCAGAAAAGCAAACACCCTTTCTGGTTCTTTCAAGTTCACATCCCTTGAGTTGGCACACAAAATGTTTCAGTTTTTTTCCTCTGAATTTTGCCAGGTTGACAAACCAGCAGGGGGTCAGGATGTGAAATGTTAACACCAGGAAGTACTGGGTGTTTCTGAATCTGGGAGTTTTGTGGGGTTTTTTTTACACTACAAGTTTCAAATCCATTTTCCTCTGATGTTCAGATTTAGGTCATATAATGCTGTTGTTTTTGCTGTAAAACTTCAGCCATTCTTGGGATCTCTGATAGGCTGACTTGAACTTTATCCAAAGGAAGGGCATGATGCTGAACTGACATGAATGGGCTCCCCTTTCAGGCCTGTCTAACAGAAGGGATGGTCCTGCACAGCTATGGGATGCTGCTACCCTGTGGAGTAGACCAATTTCACGGAACAGAATATGTGTGCTGTCCTCAGACTAAGGTTGTGGATGAGGCTCTATCCAAAGAGGAAGAGGATGAGGATGAAGACTATGACCTTTACAAGAGGTAGAGTTCTTACTGGTGTTGATGTTGACAGCTTTGTACAAGGAAGCTGCTGCCTGGGAATATTTCACACAGTAACTCCCTTGTGGTGAGGATTGAGCAAATTTCTGTGTTTCTGAGTTGCCTAAAGGAGTGTTCTGATCCTGAAGAGGACAATGGACTTTGCAGTGCCCCTTTTACTGGAGGAGCTAAACACCTGCTCTCCCTTCATCCCTGCAGAGAGTTGGGGTCATTCAGGCTCGAGAGGAGGTGGCTCCAGGGAGACCTTAGAGCCCCTTCCAATACCTAAACAGGCTCCAAGAGAGCTGGAGAGGGTCTTTGGACAAGAGCCCACAGGGGCAGGACTAAGGGGAATGGCTTCACCCTGCCAGAGGGCAGGGTTGGATGGGATATTGGGAGGGAGTTCTTCCCTGTGATGATGGTGAGGCCCTAGACTGCCTAGAAAAGCTGTGGCTGACCCTGGATCCCTGAAAGTGTCCAAAGCCAGGTTGGATGGGGCTTGGAGCAGCCTGGGACAGTGGAACACCCAGGACAGGTGGTGGAACAAGATGGGCTTTTAAGGTCCTTCCCAACCCAAACCATTCTGGGATTCTGCAGTAGGAGCCTGCCCCAAGGTTAGATTTTCACTTACTGAAAAATGGAAAGAGGCCACATGAAGCCAGAGCCATGGAGAAACTCTGCCTGCAGCAGCAGGAGTGTCTGTAGTCAGGGATGTGCCCTTGTTGTCAGTGAGGGGCTAATCAATAGTTGCTGCACTTATTCTTCCCATTTGTGGTGTTTCTGGAACAGATGGAAAGAACTGGTACTCTGATATCTCCAAGTGATTAGCTTTAACTTTACTCCCTAATTTATCTGTGTCCCTCTAGTGAGTTCCCTACAGAGGCAGGTGTAGAAGACTTCACAGGAACAGCTGTGGAGGAAGATGAGGATGAGGATGATGAAGGGGAAGAGGAGGAGGATGTGGTGGAAGACCATGATTACTACTATGACAGCTACAAGGTTGACGACTACAATGAAGAGACCCCCACAGAGCCCAGCAGTGACAAGGCTATGGCCGAAAAAGAAGTGAGCAGTGACATGAAATGTAAGACACATTCTAGACTACAGGCCTCTTGCTTCTTTAAGGTCGTTCCTGTTGGCTGTCAGTTAGTGATGGGGTTTTGATCAAGTCAATAAGTGCCACTTGGAAGTTTTATTTGCCAGATAAGTTAGCAAACAGAGGAAAGCTGATGATGCTTGTTTCAAGTGGTGAAATTAACTCTCTAGAGCATGGGCCATATGTTTCTAGATACAGTTCTGCAGTAAACAGCAGTTCTGCTGGCAGGAAGCCCAGTGTTTGGCATGTTGAACGTGCTACCTCATGAAGGTGCGCAGTGATGAGTCAGAAAAACCATATCTGCAAGTTTTGGAAAATCTTCAAGGGCCATTTGGGTTGCACTGTAAATTTAAAATCTGGTGGTTTATACCAGCTTAAAATGAGGAAGCTGAAAGTTGTGGGACATACTCTGCAGAGGTGCCATCTGGTCATTGGTGCTGCCTTGCATAAACACTTCTTCCACCAAAGAAAGCCACCCAGCACAATTGACTCAACTTTATTATATAAGGTATACTTTCTGCAGTAGTATAATCTACTGTGCTGGTGGCAGCTGTTGAGTGGTGGGTGCCCTTGCAGAAGGCTCATGGTGTGGTGCCTCAGCATTATGTGATGTCCACTTTGCATGTGGAAATGTCTGCAGAGGATGGAGGAGCAGAGAGGGAATGAAATTCAATTAGCTACAGATCACTGAATCATTGCCAGCCGTTCTCGCCTCTTTTTGGTAAAATGCCAGCATGCTGCAGATAATTTTCCTTGCTGAAACAAGGCTAAACTCATACGTGCACAAGGTTGTCGCAGATCTACAAGTGGTGTAAGAGTCTTGGAGGAATATGATTGGGGTGTCTGTTTTGGGGGTGTACATATTTTTTTCCTGAAGTACCATGAACAGTTGCTAATTTATACACTGTATCTGCTCTCTTGCCTCAAAACAGCTCAACTGCTGTTGCTCGCTCACCATGAAGTATTCCCTGTGCCGTGGCTACATTAAGTTTTAATGTTTGGTGCATAGATGTTTCAAACCTTAACACCTCAGTGTCTGAGGCTGGCATGGAGATGACTCCCTTTCTTTAACCTGCTTTTTCACTTACTCCTACACCTGCCCTGTAAGATGTGGGGTGTCTATCCAGGCGGAGTGCTATGAACTGGACATCCTTTGATGCTTTAAGCAGCCCTAATTGACTGGCTTTCCATGATGCTGTTGGTTATGTAGAGTGGAGGCTCTCCCACTGGGACCCCCAGGGCATAATGCTGTGGTATCAGCAGAATAGATTCCTGCTGGCTCTGGAGAAATCTCTCACGGATGAGAGCTCCATGTAGAGACAGAGTGAGCTTCTTGGCTATCTCCAAAGCACCACGTGCAGGCATTTATCTCACAAGCTTGTGATGGATGCTTTGGCATGTTGAACCCCCCCCAAAACTGACAGAAGCCCTTGGGTAGGTGCAGCAGCAATGCTGAGGCCGGTGCCTCAAAGGAAGGGGTGAAGTAGAGCCACCTCTGCATCATGTAAATCGCTCGGCAAGGCCTGTGCTCCTCACCAGCTCATATTCTCACCCATCTCCACACAGCTGTCTGCTCCCAGGAGGCCATGACAGGGCCCTGCCGGGCTGTGATGCCTCGTTGGTACTTCGATCCTAACAAGAGAAAATGCATTCGCTTTATATATGGAGGCTGCGGAGGCAACAGGAACAATTTTGAGTCAGAGGAGTATTGTATGGCTGTGTGTAAAATGATGAGTAAGTCCTGCCTCCCACTGGCCTTTTGCAGCTGGCCGCTGTCTGTCTGGCGTGTGGTGTCTCCTCTTCCTTCCCTTGGGTAATAGAGGACCCATCTGTAGCTTATCCCTTTGGTTCTGGTGTCTGTCCCTTTGCAGCAGTCTCCTCTTGTCTCTGCCTCCATAGGTCCATAGGGTGATTGTTGCTGGGGAAAGTGCCCCATACCATATGCTGTCTGTGCTCGCTGGTGACTTGCAGCTCTTGCTAAGGGCTCAGCTATCGTCCTCCAGATCTATAGCAGGGACCAGGGGCTGTCTCTGACCTCTTGCGTAACTGGCTTTTTAATCAAAATATGTGTTAAGGAAGCCCTTGCTTTCTCCAGTTGTGTTACCATGCATACATTTGACAGTAGGTCCTGAAAAGCAGGATACTGTTCTCCTGATAGTAGGTATTTTCTTGCTATTTTGGTTTTGGAAATTAAAGACCAGACCAATAGTATAGAATTCAGATTCCCATTTTCAGCTTGGTATGAAATACAAATCACAACTCAGTCTCTGTGTTTTTTGAGTGCTTAAGGTTTTTGGCACAAATTTCAGCTAGCTTTTATGTCAGATGATAAAACTACCAAAAACATTTTAACCTCCTTGTTAATCTTATTGTTGAACTCCAGCACTTCCACTTCAGCTACCATTAAAGCTTTTGAAAGGCTTTTTGTGTTATCTGGGGCTTGGCAGCCTGACTATACAGCCATAATCCTGTTTATGAAATGTGCTTCATGCAAGTGCTTTAGATTGGGCTGATCTAACTGAGACAGTGAAAGAAAAGATGCGGATGTTAAGAGCTTTTTGTGCAAAAGATTGTCCTGTTACAGAAGGATTTGGAGCTGGGAAGAGAGTTCTCTGTGTCCAAGCCTGGTTCAGAAATGCCAGGAGCAGGGCCAGAATATGGGACTGATATGACATTGTCCCTTGCACGCAACAATAGTGCCTGTGTTGTATGTTGTCATTATTTCCCCCTAGTTAGAGGGAAGGTTGGTGGGTGTAGTGCATGCTGAGCTCTTACCCAGTGTTCATGCTGAAGTGTCAGGTAATTTTTTTCTGAAGTGTGCTGTCTTTAATGACATGCTGGAGTTTTTCCCACCCAGATGACTAATATGGATGGCAAGTTGTCTTAACTGTCCCTTTGTGCCTTCCCTCAGACAAAGGGCAACAACAGAGTGCATCATGTTTGGCACAGATCTTTCAGAAGGGCTCTGGGATGTGTAGTTCCTAAAACTGTAGCAGGAGCAGTTTCAGTGCTTTCTGAACTGCAGTATATGGAATACAGAACCCCTGATGTGGATGCTGTAGATGCTTGAAGTTTATCAGTTCTGAAATTTTGTTTTTCCCCTTGTTGAATTTGGATGTCTTGAAGTTACAAACCATCCAGTGTATTGGACAAGTCACTTTGTCACACTGAGCCTCCTTCTGTTGCTGTCTTGTCTAATATCATTGCCTGTAAGTCCCTGCATGATGTATCTGCTAGGGAAGGTAGGTTTGAAGTGTAAAATACTGGTTTTGTGCAGATTTATTGTCAAACTCCCTAATCGTATTAATGATGTCTGGAGCCAGCTTGTCAGCAAACAGCTAATGCACAGAATGTCATTTAAACCATCCAAAGCCAATATGGAAGGGAAGGGAAGGGAAAAGGAGTTCTTTATCCTACCATGCCAAGTGCAGTGTTTCTGGAGCTGAGTGCTGCTCACCTCAGCACTGTGCAGGCCAAACTGTGTTGAGAGCTGTGGTCATCACTGCCATTTGGACTGATGGAGCTTATGTTGGACAGGAAATTGGCGCCGTAAAGATTCCAAAACAGGCTCTGAAAGGTGGTGGTTCAATAGGCTCAGCTTACCAGACTATTAATTAGGCAGGCATGGAGATTCCTCTCCTTGTCCTCTGCAATCCAGGATTCGGTTTCTGATGCTCTACTTACCCTTCCCTCTTCATGCAGTGCCAACTGATGATGTGGATGTCTATTTTGAAACCCCTGCTGATGACAATGAGCATGCCCGCTTCCAGAAGGCCAAGGAGCAGCTGGAAGTCAGGCACCACAACCGCATGGACCGGGTGAGTGTCAGCCTTCAGGCTTTGTGCTGTGCTATTGTTAATGTGTTGGGTTGCTGCCCCCATTTTACTGGAAAAACTGGTGGTGGAGTGACTAGCCTTCCAGTATCCAGCCTTCTGTGTGTTTCTTTCAGTATGACCACACCATGGAAGTCTGATTTTTTTATTTCTCTTTTTATTTCTGATTTTTTGGTATTGGGAAAGAGAAATTAGATTAGATGCTGGGAAGAAATACTTAGAGGGTGCTGAAGCCCTGGCACAGGTTACCTAGAGAGGTTGTGGATTCCCCATACTTGGAGGTGTTTAAGGCCAGGTTGAACAGAGCTTGGAACCATTTAGTCTAGTAGAAGGTGTACCTGCTCATGGCAGGGGGTGGAACAAGATGAGCTTTAAGATGCCTTCCAGCCAAAACCCTTCTGGGATTCTGTGAAGCTTGGCTTGTTACTCAGAGGGATTAAGTGCTAGGCTTAAACCCCACAACAACTCTTTTGTGCCTTCAAAACCCAGCCAGGCTGTGCTAGGATCTGCATGTGAAGGTGAATCAGCTCATAAAGGTAAGATTTAAATTTGTGTCTTGTTCATGTGTTCTGTCCTTTTCCTATCCAGGTGAAAAAGGAGTGGGAGGAAGCAGAGCACCAGGCTGTAAATCTTCCCAAGGCAGAAAGGCAGACTCTGATCCAGGTAAGAGTGGAAGGACCTAAAGGGGAAAGTTACTGAGAGAGGTGGCAATATTCAGAGCCAGAAGACAGCTGAGATGTAGGAGCAGCCTTCTTGCTCTGTTAACACCTGCCTTTTAGAGAAGGTTTGATTCAATTGCTTACTTTGTTCTTAAAACTGGAGATGATCCGATACTATGCCAGGTCCTTTCCTACAGACACTAGTAGAAAGTGATCTCTCTCCTCCAGTGTAGCAACAGTGGAGCCAAATTGTAATTTCAAACCTTTGGCCTGTTTTGCACTAACCACTGGCCTCAGAGCCTGGTTCAGAGTCAGCTCTAGCTCTCTGGGCACACATTTCCTACTCGGGCAGACTTAGTGCAAACAGCTTAGATGGTAGATGAAGCTGGTTTGGTGCCAAAATGCTGATCTTGTGCCTTATGTGGAGAGTTCACTTGGACTGTGAAGTTAATGAGAGATTGCAATGTGGGATCATTATGGGAAGACTCTGCTGGCAGTGACAACTCTCTGAATTTCTCTCAAACCAATATAAAACTGTGTGATTGACTCCAGCTTTTAAGCCCACTTCAGATTTTATCCTGAAAACAGTTTTGCATCTGCATTTTTAATATAAGTCCCTGTTTAGAACTGTGTGCAAATCAAAAAGTTTGGAATTATCTCTGTTGAAACATGAGACTTAATGGAACTGTTCTGGTTGGTTTGGAAACGAGGGTTATGATCTTTCTAAAAGAATACAGTGAGCTTGGATCTGAAGGTGTGCTGATGGAAAAATCCCTATACAATACTGTTGTAAATTTTTGCAAATTCAAATTAGTGGCTCGAGGCTGAAGGGATGAATCCTGTTTTCATATTGCAGGGTCAAGGGAAAGAGTTAATATTGTGTCAGTTCTTCAGCACAACCTGTATCTCCCAACCTCAACATGGTCTTTATGTGGAAGGTCCTTTTCACTCTTCAGACCTTTGAAATGGCTTGTGGAGGAAGTTTGGAAGACAGATTATCATTACTGAATTTGCAGAGATGAAATCTGCATCAGCATTTCTCCATGCCTTTCTCTCCTCACTGTAAATGGGTTGGATATGGAGTTTGACAATCTTTGTTAGTTCTAAGGAGTCTCAGGAGCTGTTGGTGACACAGTGCGTTTCACACAGATAATTTTCTTTGTTCTAGCACTTCCAGGCCATGGTGAAATCTCTGGAGAAAGAAGCAGCGAGTGAGAAGCAGCAGCTGGTGGAGACTCACCTGGCTCGTGTGGAAGCCATGCTGAATGATCGCCGTCGCATCGCCCTGGAGAACTACCTGGCAGCCCTGCAGGCTGACCCACCACGAGTGAGTTGCTTCCCAACTCATTTTTCCAGTAGGATAGCACTATAGGATGGGAGGTGGAAATGTCTTAGTGAAAAGATTGCCTGTGACTTGCAGAAACTGGGAATTGATTCCTAGGAAGGCTTCTGTATTGTGGAAGTTGGTGCTGCAGACTTAGCAGAGGGTCTGTAATTGACTCCGTCTCCTTCCTGCCTGGGGAAAAAAACTCTGCTTTGTTTGGGGTCTGTAAGGCACCGTTCATTAGGTGTGGTGTTCTGAGCCATACAGACTTAAAATTACGTGTTCTGGTTTAAACAGGCTTAATTAAAAAAAAAAATTTAAAAATCCAGAGGATGAGTGCATGTGACAGATCTGTCCAAAGCACCAAAGTAGGCTCACACCTGAAGTGCTGTTTTCAGCTGCGGGTTTGAGTTGACTCCAGTGCTCCAGTGACCTGTTCCCTGCTCCCATCCTGCAGCCCCACCGCATCCTGCAGGCCCTGAAGCGCTACGTCCGTGCCGAGAACAAGGACAGGCTGCACACCATCCGCCACTACCAGCATGTCCTGGCAGTGGATCCAGAGAAGGCTGCACAGATGAAATCCCAGGTATGAGGGGGTTTCTGTCAAGGGAGCCATTGTTGTCCAGCCATGGCTGTCGGAGGCTCTGGAAGCTGTGTGTTGCTGGGTACTATAGCAAGATCATCCTTGTGGAGCTCTCCCTCTCCTGTGCTTACTTCCTGTCACCAGAGACTCTCCCTGTGTGGTTTTCCTCAGTGCCTGACTCAGTGTTAAAAATTGAAGCTCTGTTTTGTACATTGTGGGTCGCAGTAACAAGCTGAGGGGTTTAGTATCAGTTCTGTGTTTCCATTTATCAAGCACCCCTGAAATTTATTTGCTGGGGACTTGATTATCTTGAACAGACATCCTCACTTCTTCCAAGTGTCTATGTGTCTCTTGCCTTAGGCTTGTTCTTCATAGTGCCTGTGTTTGGGGTTTGTGGGAATTCTCTCATGCCTCTGCAGAGCTATTGCCTGGTTTCCAAAGCATGATTCATAGCCTTGTTCAAGTGCTTGATCAATGTTGTTAGCTTTAGCAGAAAGTCTGGTTTTCATGAGTTTAAGTTGTACCATTTGTAAGAGAAAACCCATCAATTAGGGAAGTGATTATCTATGAGAACTGCTAACAGCTTGCTTTGGACCTGANAGAACCAATCAGCTGGCTAGTTTTGAATATTGGCCCTCTGTTAAACCACCTAAGAGAGCTGAATGCTCCTGTGAAATCCCATTTAAAAACAAACTCTGGGAAAAGCTCTGTGGCTTCTGACCTTTGACCAGGTAACTGGGCACTGG
>PYHW01010439.1:186766-203440 GCA_013186435.1 Turdus rufiventris
TATTTTGCCAGTGCTAGAACCACTACACCATTACACTTTATTTCACTTCTGAACAGCCAGAAAATCTTTTTCCCTCTGCGCAGTAGTGTATGTGAATATGTTACTTCAAACCTGGTCATTGTACTTGCAAGAGTACTTGCAGATACTCAGAAGTCTTTGGAATTACATTGATACTTGTTTTCGCTTATTTTAAAATATTGGAAAGTGTTCTGAATGGACCTGCTGGTTCAAGATTCACATCAGGAATGGCCTGTTAACACTGAAAGATCTGTTTGGAAGTCTGTGCCCTTTTTGAGGTTCACAGAGAACTCACTGTCGTCTTGCAGCTTTAGCAATGTTTTCCTAGTCCCAGTTTATGGCTGGTGTGCTGCTTTGGAGCATCTTTGAATTTTGCAGTGCACAAAAGATAGGAAAGATGAAAGAATGGAGAGCTGCAGGGAGAGAGTGCAGTGGAGCACAGTGCCACCAAGAGGAAGAAATAGACACCAAGGGAAAAATGCGTAAAAATCTGTATAATCAGGAGGTTGTAATATCCTGGTTTAAGGGTAGGACAGCTGCTGGAGCCCGTTGCTGTCACCTCTGGTGAGGGGTAGAATGCTGTCAGAGTGATTTTCCAGAAGCAAACCTCACACTACGAGGTGGCAGATTCCATGGGTTCCCCCTTGTTTCTGGGTAGTGGTAGTGAACATTCACCTCCTGTCTCCTGGTCTCCCACTGCATGTGGGCTTCTTGGCAACTGTGGTGACAACTGTGGTGGCTGTGATGATGCTTGGCTCTCCATGTGGAATTTGTGGTCATGTTTTCAGAGACATGTCAAGCACAGCCTGGCCCGGCACTTTGTTCTGCTGCTGCCACAGCCCAGAAGAGTGTGTGAACTGTGTTCTTAAGCTAACCCCTAAACAGTCTTTAATTCATTCTGAAGGCTGCAGTGTCAACAAATTGACATGCGAGGGATGTAGGTGGTACAGTTCAATTTCCATTCCCTTTACTTTTCACATGCACTTTAAGCTCCTCAGTCAATTTCTTTGATTGACAAGCTACCACATGCAAAATTAAATTGTTTTCATCCTTGCTCTTAAAGGTCAGGCACAGGTCCATCTGACTGTAGCTTTTTGCAATGTTTGCCCATCCATATAAATGTTTTCCTTGATCCCTGATTATGCAGCACCCTCTTCAGGTCAGGCCTGACTTCACCACTGGATTTAATGTGCTTGGGAGGAGTGGTTTGAGCTTGCCCAGAGCTTGAATGCATTTCTCAAAGGAAAGGAGAGCACTGCAGCCAATGAATGGATGTAGGACAAATGTAATGCCACTGTTGGCTTGAAAGGCACCTTTGTTCTGAAACCAGAGCTGATAAGATATCTTGTCTGCTCCTTTTTTCTGTATCTTTTCTAGCAGTCAGGAATGATAATCCATTTAATAAGGCTGCTACAGGAGATGAATTATGGCTATGTTGGGCACATGGGAAATACCAACTTTGGTGGCATTTTAGTGTTTCCACTGGAGAGCTGGTTACAATGAGAGCCTCCTGAATCCTCTCTTATTTACAACATTTCCCAGACTCCTGAGAGCACTTTCTACAGATGGCCAGTTCCAATGAAGCATGAGAGCATCAGTCACAGAATTGGGCTGGATAGATCTGTGTCCCCTATTGCCTGCCATGGCAGATGCACCAGTAATAGATATTTTATTGAGTATGGAAAAAGCTGGTACCGTGAAGTGACTAACAGTTTTTGCTTACTCCAACACACTTTTACATCTGCAGGTGATGACACATCTTCATGTGATTGAGGAACGGATGAATCAAAGTTTGTCTCTGCTCTACAAGGTGCCATATGTGGCTGAAGAAATCCAGGATGAGATTGGTGTGTGCCAGCCCCTGTGCTGCTGTGTGAAGTTCTTATATCTACTGAGCTCCCAAAGGATAGCTTTCTCTTTTAGGGGGTGCCCTTGACAGCAAGTACTTGAACTTGGGCTCAGGGAAGATACTGTCTGGATGTTACAAAATAGCCAGTCAGAATAGCTTTTTCCCAAGAATTTTCACTGTCCATTAAAAAAAAATAATCAATAATGTTCAGAATAGCAAAGCTGTCTCTCTAGGGGAGATGAAAAAGATCCGTCAAAAAACATTCTATTCTTTCTCCCTTTGGACGTTAATCCTATCTTGGCAAAACCTCTTGCCACATCAAACCTCTTGGCCTTTATTTGAATATATTTCTAACCAACGCCTTTACTGAGAATTCCGCATGAGATATGCAAGATAAAATAACCTGGCAGCCCTGAGAGCAGTGTTCCCCTGCAGTCCTGCCTCAGCCTGGTTCAAACCATCTGCCCCTCTCTGTCGCTGCCAGGTTTCATGCAGTTTGTGTAATAATTCCTCTTATTCCTTTCAGATGAGCTGCTTCAGGAGCAGCGTGCAGACATGGATCAGTTCACATCCTCCATTTCTGAGTCTCAGGTGGATGTCAGAGTGAGCTCTGAGGAGAGCGAAGAAATTCCCCTGGATGGCAAACCTTTCCACCCATTCCAGGTGAAAACCTTCCCAGCCTTGCCTGAAAGTGAAGGTATGTAGAACTGAACATTGGGTTCACTGGTGATTTTCCTTAAACGGTGGTCTCAGCTGGAACAGAGAAAGCTCCATCCCTTTGGGTGACGTAGAGTAAAGCAGTCACCTGGACGGGACCTCTTGCTCACTGGAGAAGCAGTGCTGCAAGTAATGGCTGCTAAGCTGTTCTAATGATTTTCTGATTCTCTCTGCAAAATTGTCCTCTCTTTTCATTTTGCAGCAAGTGTTAAGTTTTTACAGTGTGTCTTGACTCTGGAATTAATTTTCAGTCTTTGAAAGAAATGTTCTTGTGTGACATTAAATCTCTGTGCTGTAATCTGCTGAAGGGCTGAAGGAATTCCCTTTTTTTTTTTTTTTTTAATACATATATCTATTTTTTTTGTGTCATTGGGTGTTGACAGCTGGTGTGTGCGTGTGTATTTATTTTAAAAATGCTTGAACAGAGTCCTGAGCTTAAAGCTGTAGACTAAAAGCTTTTCCCAGGGTCTGAGTCAGAAATCATGCACAGGCCTTTTTTCCTTTCTCTCTTAATCTCCTTTCTCTGCTATTTTTGTTTTTGTTTTCCTTCCTGCTAGATCCTCAGCCGGATTTGTACCATCCAATGAAAAAAGGTTGGTTCTAAGCTGCTCCCTCACAATGCTTTCAGTCACTCTCCTATTTCCTCAGTGTGTTTGATAATTTCATTTTAGTTCCATACTCACCTTGATTTTCATTTCCCTGCTTTCACTTAGATCAGTAATGTTCAGTTTTGCTTGTTTAGGTCTAGTGTTAAAGAAGCCAGCTAGTTTGAGCATCTAGGTGTGTGTGTGTGTGTTTCTCCCTGTTGGGCTCACAAGGGTCTCAGAGTGCCTGGAGTGGCTCTTAGCCCTTGGGAAAGGTGGCCATGGCCAGTGTCGGCAGTGGTGCTTTGCATCTCTCTGTGTGTGGCACTTCTCAGTTTAAACCCTGCTGTGATGGTGGGGAATAGTCCAGAGGCTGTTTTGCCTCCTGTGGAACCTTTCCTTGATGCCTCATGACTAAACAAGGAATCCATGTTCTTCAGGACACAGGCTATTTCCCATCTAAATGTCCTTATTGGAGTACAGCTAGTCTGGGACAGATAAATCAGGGGATTCCTCCTCCATGTTTGCGTTTTCCTTGGCGTCACCTTCCCATGTGTAGCATCTCTCCATACCAGCAAAGTCTGTGTGGCTTTCCATTTCTCCCTTAACTCAGGATAAATTCTGCACTAGCTCAGTGCCTGGCTAAAAAGCAGCTTTAAGAGCAGCATAGAAATATTAGCATTAAATAAAGTCTCCTTTAGTGGCACGGAATCAGGGAGAGATCAGTAGAGAAGGGAGGCTCTTGCAGGGTAGTGCTGCATGAACTGTGTTGAGTAAACCCACAGTGTTTTAATCTGCCTTTGATTCCAAATGTGTAGATCTCAAAGGAAAGCAAAAGATTTTCCTAATAACTATTTCACATGAGTACATAGTTTTGTAACACAGTGAAGGCCAAATAGCTTGAAACTATTCTCATCATCCACATTTCTCTGCAAATATAAGTCACTTTCATCCTTCTAGTGGAACAGTGTACAGCTGACTGCTCTGGCAAGAATTGGGACAGACTTTAGTTTGATTTTTTTATTAAATTATTGAACAGCTGGTTTGTTGACTTGGATGATAAAATTGTGCTAGTTCTCCCTGTCTGGGAAAATCTAAGAATCTCTGACCTGGGGATAACAGTTGTCCTACACTTGTTCCTCCTCTCCCTTCCCTTTTCATTGAATTGCTCAAGGGCTTTGAAGGAGTTTTGGATTGGCAGGGTGGGTGAGGGAGGATTTTGTGCAGGCATGTGGTTGTGGGTTTTTTTCCCCTATGAGGTATGTAATTTAAACTATGCCTTTGAGCTACATAGAACTGGATCTGTTGCTTGGTACAGCACTGAGACAAATAGCAGAGCTCAGTGCAGGAGCTGAACTCTTAGTCCTGGAGACTGTGCTGAGTTGGCTCCTGAGACTGGAATAAAGCAGCTATAGGCCAAAAGCTGATGCAATAGTTCTGTGTAAACTATTTGTGACTAGTTTCTCCTGAAAATCCCAATCATTGACTTCCATAATAACAGGACCTGCATTCGACAGTTGTGAGAAGTCAGACTGGCAGTCTTGGCTGTGCTTGGAATCTGATTACTGCCTCTGAAGAAAAATGTGATGCACTAAAACCTGAGATGCTTCATATTGAAGTGTTATTTCTGTGGCATTTTCAGGCAATACAAACTTGTCACTGTAAAAACTTGCCTTGAATCCAAGTAGCCTTTCCTTGCATCTCATCAAAGAACATGCTGCCAATTCCAGCAGCAGTTGACATAATGTCTTGGACACCTTGCAAGTTCAGCAGTTTGTGCAGAAAGTGGGGGTTTGCAGTCACCAGCAAAACCTGAAGTGCTGTAGTAGAATTTCCCCCATGTCATTGGAAAGATCCCACTACAGGTTTGAGGCTTCACTATCCTGTTTTTCCTCTCATGCGTCAGAGGTCATTACGTTGTCCCTACTGGCAGTGGAACACTGGTGTTCTCCTAACATGCTGTGTTTTGTCATATCAGGGCAGTTTGCATCAGACTCTGCACACTGATCTGATCTATTTATAAATGCTTTGGATCAAAACAGTTTATGCCTTCTGTTAATTGAGCTCTAGTGCTGGTTCCAGCCTGGAAATGGGCTAGTAGTGTTCTAATACAAAGGCTGGTATAGTTCTCTGCTCCTCCCTTGCCCTGGGATTTATTGTTTCTGGGCTTGTGCCAGGTATGGGACAGCAGCTCATTGCAGAGCTGTGCTGGGTGACCTTGGAATTCTCATTCCTGAGGGGCTTGCTGATGCGCCTGATTCCATCAGAATGGGCGATGCTGGAAGCGTTCCCTGTGTGCTGGCTCTTGGCAGATGGATGTGTGTCTGCTGTGTCCAGGGTCACAGAGGGGTCTTGGGGACCTGGGGTGACATCTGCAGCTGTTACTGTACTCACTGTGTGTTATGCCTTGTCTGGGGCCATCTAACAGAAGCACTTAACAGTGCGGTTTGTCTGGATTGACACCTCAGCCTGATTTTGGTGATGAGTCCTGTCTGCTCCTGTCATTGCCACCTCATTTCCCCTCATTAACAGCCCTCCTTAATCACTTGTCACTGTAGCTTGTGAGCTGCCATCTGACACAGCAGCATGAGGACAGGTTAATACTCAGCGGTCTGTGCAGTTAAACACACGATCCATGGCAGCTCTACACAGAGTAGGTGACCCTTCCAGAATGTTCTTGAGGGCTGATGGGCTCTCCTTGCTCTTTTGGTACAGGTTCTGGCATGACCGAGCTGGATGGGCTGATTGGCGCTGAAGAAAAAGTGATTAACAGCAAGAACAAGGTGGATGAAAATGTGGTGAGCTCTACACCTTTATTTTGTGAAGCTAAACCTGCCATGGACACTAACTAATAGCAGTGGCTTGTTTCCATGTCTCGTTCTAGCTCCCAGAATGTCAGTGTGTTCATTATCCATATGGTGTGGGGGAGTCAGTTTGGTGACTGTAGTAGGCTCTTAATACTGATTAGCATCAGAAGGGTAGGAGGGGGGAGGGAAGGAGAGAGCATCAGATCTCTGAGTCAGAGAACTCTCTGATTTAGGAATGGTTTTCCCAAGTAGAGACCCTTTGTCCCTTTATTTTAACTAGGTAGCTTACTATCTGAATACACTGAATGCTGGTGTGTTCCATCTGTTTTCCCACTTAGTTTTCATGACAGGGGAAGCCTCACCTTCCTCTGAAGGTGAGCAGTCCAACAGGAGTTCTCTCTGTCCACAGCGTTAAGAATTCTCTAGGTTCTAGTGATAGCCATTTCACCTCAGTTCTATGGGTTTAAAAAATTAAAAAGTCAGCTTTTGAATTTGCCTTAAAGCCACAGGTTAGATCTTACAGAAATGCTGGGTCCGAGTTAGCAAATTTTTTTTTCTTTGGGGCTTTAGTTTGAGATAGTCTGGATGTAATTAGCTGTAATACTATCTCTGGAGGCTGTACAAGAGTTGGAGAACATTCCATGCTGTTGAGAGCAGAGGGGAGATGGTAAGTGGTCCTGAGCCTTCACTAGTGTTCATTAAAGGTCTCTTGTCCGTCTTCCTCTTCCGTCTCCTCCCTGTTTTGTGTGGATCCTTCCATAAAACACTTTTGTGGCTGTTTTTAGGTAATTGATGAAACCCTTGATGTGAAGGAGATGATTTTCAACGCGGAGCGTGTTGGAGGGCTGGTGGATGAGCCGGTATGTTTGTGCCTGCTGAATCCAGGGACTGGGCAAATTCCTAAAGCTGGATTTTGATTCCCATTTTTACTGAATTCAGGGTTTGGTGCTTAGATGCTGCTCTGGGGGCCCATGCAGAGTGAAACATGGTACAGCCCTTCTGCATAAAGATGTGAACAATGAACACATGTTAGATATTAACTTGACTCCTACTGCAAAAGTGTTTTGTGGGATAGGGAAGTGATGTGGGCCAGTGTGTCCGGAGCTACTAAGTGAGGAAAGAATTTTGTGTTCATTATCCTTTTAATAGGATAATATTAAGAGGTGAAATATTTAGGAGTGGAATACTTAGGTATGATATATATTCTCTGTCTAGTGTATAATTGGTCATATCTTGATACCGCCGATGGTCAATGACCTTACTGGAGGCCATGGTTTAGGTGTGTGTTCAGCAGTGCCTCTCCCTCATTGCTCCTCCTCAGCCTGCTCTTTTTCTTTCCTCCAGGATAATGACAACTCCCTCCGTGATGACTTCGGCTTCAGCAGCAGTGCCCTTATTGGGCTGTTGGTGATTGCTGTTGCCATAGCTACTGTTATAGTCATCAGCTTGGTGATGCTGAGGAAGAGGCAGTATGGGACCATCAGCCATGGAATTGTGGAGGTGAGAAACAGCTCCATAGCAGAAGATGAAAATAGTCACTTTTGAATCACATGTGTGTGGGGGTAGAGGATGGCAGGAGCTGCCAGGCCATGGAGAGTTCTGCTTCTGGCTGGGTAGGAATTAACTCTATCCCTGCTGACACCATCATGGCTCGTTCCTCAGTGTGCAGTTGCCAGTCCTGGGTGTGCTGTGCTGGCACCTGCCGCTCCATAGTTGCTTTTGCTTATCAAATAGGATTCAGTTAGGCTGCACTGGCTGGCTCAGGGTAGGATTTAGCAGTAAATGAGCTTTTCAGGCAATAGCTTTAGCAGGGCAGTCAGTCAATCCATAGATATTTGTCCTCCTGGCTAATTGACAATTAAGATGTTGTGATTGACCAAATGGTGAAGAGCAGCTCCTTCTTCCTTGCACATTTTTATGACAACTTAATGGAGTCCATAGGAAGCTGCTTTTCCTTTTGTCCCATGCAGGAGATCCTAACAAGCTCTTTAATGAGAGAAGTGGGTCTGTGATTTACAGTGTCATTGCAGTGAGCAATGACAGATTTGTGAAGCATCCCTACAGGGGAGGCATCAGCTCCTGAACAAGCAGCTCCATTAAACAAATTACCTTTTGCAGTTTACCCTTTTTCCCCTGTTTACTGCTCACCACAGTATTCACTCCGTGTTTGTCTGTTGCCTCTTGTTCTGTGGAATCAATCCTGGAGGTGTCTCCTTGACCGGTATCCTGTGCTTTTTCCAAAGGTGGACCCGATGCTCACCCCTGAGGAGCGGCATCTGAGCAAGATGCAAAACCATGGCTACGAGAATCCCACTTACAAATACCTGGAGCAGATGCAGATATAAAAGAGATGAAGACAGAATAGCCCCGACAGGAAAAAGTGCGGGGTGAAGGGCCAAAGTGGTCCAGTGTTTTGGATCAACTATTGACCAACAGTTGCTTCAAGATGACTTCATCTTACATTCAAAACTCCTGGATCATTAAGACTATAATTACTACTGTAGAGTTGCAATTTCCATTCTTTTAAATGGGTGAAGAAATGATAATATAACAATATGATATATCAATCTCCTTAAATGGGAAAAATGAATCTATTGCAGATATTTGACTGAGATGTAGTTTTCTTTCTTTTTTTTTAATAATCTGAAAAATACCAGTTCTGTTGTACTGTTGTCTGATACAAGCTCTATATATATAAAAATGGGAAATGTTGATTTTGTTTCTGATAGACCACCTGTATATTGAGGGTCATTTGTACCAGCCCACCCTGAAAAAAGGAAACAGTTGTGGCTCTTCAGTCATTTTGGCTTTTATGTATGAAACATTAATCTTTTTTCCTTTTTTTTTTTTTTTNAAAAAAAAAAAAAAGAAAAAGAGAAAAAAGCCAGAAAAAATCCCCCGTCTTCATATGCCAGTGGTGTGCACCCTGCTACTTAGCAGCTCAGGCTCTAGGAATCAGGACTCCCTGGAGGCAAGGAGTTAAAAGGCTTCTAGCATCTCTCTTTATAGTTACTCTAGTGGAATGTTAGAACATGGTTTGTGCATACTGGGGTCTGTACATTCCTCTTCCAGATTCAGTTCTGCTCTAGAGTTGGAAGTTCTGGTATTGAATTGAGGTCCTCTCTTCTCAGCCAGTTTTCTTCAATACTCACCTGGCATTAACAGCCCCCTCTTGCTACTACTTCCTAATTTCCCCAGCTCTCCTGCCTCACCAACATGGTAAGTAGTTAAGAGCTGCAGGTTTTTGAGCCTTTGCATCTCCTTGGATGGTGTTGGGCCAGAAATGACAAATCACTGCAGTAACTGGGACCTTGGGAGCTGACAAACACAGATCCCTCTCTCAGCTGAGGAGGGAAGAGAGCGACATGTTGGAAAGGGGATGCTGCCTGTTTTAAGGGAAATGGGATGCATAGGCCCCAAGAAGACCAAAAGGGGCATTGTTCCACTCACCATCACCATGTCTTTGTAATGCTTGTATAGTTGGTGTTAATGCTCACAGCTTTTTTTAAAAAATCTGGGGGTTCTGGTAACCTGTGGTGTATTTTTTCTATTTTTCCTGTGACTTTATTTTTTCTTCCCCTTTCCGTGTTTCTTCCCACTATGCACAGATTTACCTGCAAACTCCTTAGTGTGGTCTGTGGGGAATGTACAAAGTTTAAACACATCAATAAACACTTTAACTTCCAGACTGTTTCTTCTCTTTATTCATGGGCTCACTCTAATTCCCCCTTCTTCCACCATGTCCTGCTGAACTCATGGTGACTTTTCCCTGATGGTGAGAAAGACTGTACAGGTATTGATGTATGGAATCTTTTGTGGTATTTCTAGATTCTGATGACCTTTGTGGAGAGGAGGGGGCGGGATGCTAAACCAAAGGCCAGATCCTGAGTTAAAGCAGCTACTGGAGTGCAGGTCAGGGAGAGCTGGAGCTGCCACTGCCTCTGGCTTGTTGTGGAAGATCCTGCAGATGGTTCTCCCCATTCCCAGGATGCAGGTGGCTGCTGGCACAGCCTGTGGGAGCAAGCAGAGCCAAGACTGTCTGTGGTGACGAGTTGTTCTGTCCCTGGCCATCCACCTGCACTTCCTTGGGAGCCACAGAGACCCTGTGCTGGCTGTGTGCTCAGAGCCTGTGACACCCGCAGGCCTCAGGAATGGGGTTGGGCAGAAGAGCAGTCTTAAAATTTCTAGATATGAGGGCATGGAAAAGGACTTCACAGTTCTGTGACACAGTTTTTGATTCATCTTGTGGATGGCCAGATCTGAAATAATTAAAGTCACAGAACCCAGGGCAGGAGTCAGCTAATGAAAGTTAGTCCTCACTGTATTGCTGCTGCTGTTTTATGAGGGGAAATAACTGTTTGGTTTAAGTCTCTCTTGCAGAACACCTGAAACTAGCAGCCTGTAAAGCTCAAAGCTGTTTCTGCTCTCATGTGTCATTCCTCTCTATTCTCTTTTGAAGTGTGACCTCAAGCACAGATTCCTCGTCTTTCATCTCAGTGAAATGTCCAAAGAGTCATTGCCAATTGAACGTCGTTTTAGAGGTCAATAGAGAGAATTCATTTTCTTCTGTATTGATCTGTGCAGTTCCCAGTAGGACCTGGAGGGAAAAGAGGGAGAGAAGGAAAACAAGAAGGTTTAGCAATTTTGAACCGGAAGCACTTTCATGTCCTGTTTCTCCTTAAACATGGGCTCCTTGTTTCCACTGGAACCTCCGTATTCTGGTTAAATTATTCAGACACTGAGGAAAGAGCAGATGCTGTCCTAGAAAAATGCTGTCTGTTGGCTTGTCACAACTACTTGGGAAAGAGTTTTGATTTTAAACTGAATTTAATTTAAGTGATGCCAAAGCATATCTGCAGCCCAAAGCCATTCTTGGACTGCACCCTCAGGTAGGGTGACCTGCAAGTGAAACAAATTACAGAGGCTGCAGATTGAATTCCAGAATTGAATTTGGGTATTAGATTTTTCCTTTGATAAATTCTATTAGTCCTGCAAAATAAATGCATCAGTCTGGAATCAACGTCTATTAGTTCCATGCTTTGGCACAGACTGCTAAGCACTTAGGATCGATTTTTTAGCATAGATTTTGACCACAGCTTCTGAAAAATCGTGTTCAAACTTAGCTGCTTGAAGATGGATGCTAAGGCATGTCCCAAGTGTTCCTGTATCAGCTGTGCAAGTGGAGGGGCTAATTCCAGCAAAGAAGTGACAGGGTAGTTTGGGAAAATATCAGCAGTTTCATGGCAATAAGATGCTTAAATGATTCGGAGCACAGTGGAGCAGTTGCTTGGGTGAAGACTTGCAGTGTGTGTAGAGAGCTGCATTTCAACAGAAAAATTGATTTTAAAGAAATAGTGCTTTTGAGAGGAGCAGTGTAGCTCTCTGGTAAGGAAACGGGATGTTTGAGAGGGGCCTTTGGGAATGCTGAGTGGAGGAAGCGCTGCATCAGTTTGTATCCCTTCTGGAGCTGTTTGCAACCCTCCTGCAAGGGCACAATGATGAACATCAGATCTCTTCTGTGCGCAGGATCAAGTGGATGGAACGTGGGTGGATTGATTTTGCCAGCCTTACTTGTCTGTGATGTGCAGAGCAACTCTTGTGTGAAGTGTAGTTTTTATCATTCAGCCCTGGCCAACAGAAGAGATTAAAGGTGCTCATGAGGAGCTCAAGAAAGTGGTGATGAAGTGCCTGGAGCCTTTCCCTGTTGCCCCATCAAAAGGTTACATTCACCGTATGGAGTACATAAGCCTTCCTAATCCTTTGATCTAGGGTGTTTCAGGGAGATGTTTGAGAGCTGCAAGTCTCAAGGTGAGATGTCCTTTTGGTCCCACCTGAGTGTGGTGCTTAAAGCTGGTAGTACCAGACAGGATTTGGGTGGTCTCCAGAGCAGGTGCAACTCAGTCAGTGGCATCAGTGGCTTTGTTGTGGTGACAAAGGCTGCCAGATGTGCACAGCGAGAGGCAACAGTCATGAGCTGAAAAAAGACAGTTTTTATAGGACATAATAGAGTAAGGTATGGAAAGCAAGGGTGAGTGGAGCTGTTCCTGCTTTCAGGTCTCAGTGGGACCATCTGGCTGTGATCCTTAGCAGCATCATGGGATGGAAGTCTCAGAGAAGCAGCCGGCTCAAAAACTTTTGCCAGTGCAGGAGTCAGAGCATCCTTAATCTTCTGGGTGCCTCTCCATAAATTCACATTTTGATCCCAGCAGGCACTGATAGCTTTGCTGCAGAGGCGAGGAGAAGATTCTGCTGAGCACAGCACCTGACAGAGATGAGAGTTTAATGAATGTATATGTGGATCTGCAGGCATGAGTGGGCTAAAAACGTGAGCATTTTGCTGCATATACCAGTCTCCACCTGTGTGGAGACTGTGCTTTGTAGCAGGACCACTTGACCCCTGGCCCGGAGGCTCTCTGTGTATGCTGCCAGGATGGGTTAATGAAAAATTTTATTTCCAGCAGCACTGTGTTCCTGAGAGCAATTTGAGAACTGGTTGTGGGCTGAATGAGCTGGTTGTTTCAGTACCATCAGTCTCTGGATGGTATCAGGGAGGTTCCCTGGGCCCATCTCTGAACGGACTCTGGTGCTTGAAGTGTGGGGCTGAAGGTGGTGGGAGGGGCTGGACCTGAGAGAAGTGGGCTCATCTCCCTAAAATCTTGCCATGATGTGTGTCAGTGGGTGGCAGTAAAGACTCTTAAGGGAATGGATGAGGTGATGAGACAGAATCTGTGGAACTTAATACCTGAATTGCTGTGTCTGACTGGAACAGCTTGGGGATATCCCAGTTTTCTGAATGCTTCTTCATCCTCCCATATTACAGCTTCATGGAGCTCTGGTCCCACAGCCTGGCTGTGCTGTGGCAAGGTAGAAGCCTTAGCCGAAGTTCTGTTTCCATGCCTTAGATTTCCTTGTATGATCGCTGAAGGAGCAAGGATCCCAGAAGGAGCAAGGTGAGTCAGTTTACCTAAATCCAACTGATCCTCCTGACATCCTCGACATCTTTGCTGTCTCCACAGCAAGGTGAGCTGATCCAAATCCATTCTCTGGACATGGGCTGGAGGCCACTCTGAAGGCAGGAACTTCTCAGGAGCGTTTCACCTGTTTCATACGAGAGCAGGGATTTCCTTCTTCCTCCTCCTCACCTACTCCCTGGGAACATTTCCTGGCAGGGAGCACATCTATTCCCTCCTCTGAGTCCCTGCCTGCACACCAGGGGCTTTTCTCTGCTTGACTGTTCAGCAGGAAGTGAAATACCTGAGATTTTGAATTTGTTTATTCTTGACTTTGAACTTTCTGCTCATCCCGTGTGTGTGACTGTGAAGAATATCTCCCTGTGAAACATATTGCTCTGATGTTGAGGAGGCAGAGGGTGCTTCTAGTTCTGGTGCTCTGGACATTGTCAGTGAGATGCAGATGGTTGATTTAATATCCTATCTGGCTTATATCATAGCAGCTGTTTGGTGTATTGTCCTGCAAGGGCTCTGAGAAGAAGGGCTCTGACTATGACAAGCTCAAAAAAGAAGGCAACTCCAGCCTTTTGGATGGTGCCAGGGTGAATTTATTTTTTCAGCTGAAAGCACAGGCACTTCAGAGAAAACACCTGCAGGGAGAAAGTGGTGTAAAGGCTTCTGAGCAGAGGGGTTGGCTCCCTCAGCTGCTCCCTGGGTGGCTGCTGGGATGGGGACTTGGCACAGAGCTGCCATCCTGGAACTGGGCTTGGTGCTTCCAGGTGTGTTTGTGGACATCTGGCAGAGGGCCTGTTCTTAGAGCAGCCTGGTTGAAAAAAGGCCTTTCAGATCGGGCTTTTGGTGTTGCTGCCTGGGTTTACAGGGTGTATGTGTGTAGGGGAGGGGACAGGCTGCTCTTCTGTGTATAGACCAGGGCCTCTGCTTCCCACAGTGGAGAGCAGAGTGGGGCTGCTTCTCCCGGGGCTGGCACTGCCTCACCAAATGCAAGGGAATAATTGTTTTACTCAATGTGGTGGCAGGGAGTAATCCTGCAGCTGGTACAGGCTCATAGAGAAACGAAGGCTGGAAGGAACTTCTGGAGGGCATCACACTGAACTCCCAGCTTGGATCAGAGCAGGTCTCTGGGTGGTCAAATGTAATGCTTTTTCAGCAGCAGCTCTCCTGCCTGTATCCATGGGCTCTGGGGCAGGAAAATCAATGTGATTATGAGGCCAGGAAAGTCTAAAAGGGGATCTCTATCCTGCTTTGAGTGCAGGCTGCAGGGAAATATCCTTTCTGCCTCCTCTGGGCAAACTCACGTGTGTGCAGCCCTTTTTCTGGGGCTCAGCCTTTGCTGAGCCACCTTTTGGTGTCACTTTTTTGGATGTAACAGGACCATCTGTTTTAGATTTTTTGTTATCCTGTGAAGGTGCAATTACGGACATGAGTTTTTAGCAGGCACACGGAAGGAAACACTCCTCGTGGCGATGTATTTGGACACTGGGAAAGACAAACTGCAGGTAAAGAAATGATCCAGCCATTCTTTGCTGGGATGGATTCCCAGTGGTTTGAGGTTTTTAAGAAGTGAATTTTGGGTTTACCCCTTGCTGGTGACACAAATAAATTACTGAAGCTCACTCCAGGTACTGAGAATCAAGAACTAGACTGGGACTATCCCAAGGCTTGGTCGTAGATTCAGCCTTCTACTATTCCAGTTACTTAATAATCCTTTTTGTACAGATTATGTGTTTAATTAGTACCTTTCTCTGCTCATAGCTCTGGGGATGCTGTTTGTTTCACCTTTTGCTAATTGCTTTCTCCTTGTTTTGAAGAGGGAACACCAAAACCAGCTTTTTGGGATGAATTTGAAGTACCCTTTGTTTTTCAGAGTGATGCATCAAGAACTGCCACCATTCCGCCCCGCCTCCCCAGGGCTGGGGCATTGCCAGGGTGCTGCAGGCCCTGGGCCCCCCTCCGCCCAGCAGCCGCGGCCCTGCCGGCTCCCCCCCCAGCTCGCAGCTCTCACTTCCAGGTTTGCAAATTTCCAAATTTTGTCCATTATATAAGGCACACCAGACTATAAGGCGCACTTCCAGGTTCGGGGGAAAATTTTAGTCAAAAGGGTGCACCTTATAGTCGTGAAATTACTGTACTTGTATTTCCAATGGCCCAGTTTGTGCTCTGAATCACACTCAGATTTAGATGGTGCATCTCTTCCTGTGCTCTCAGTTCATATTTTTGCAAGACACTGCATATTTGAGGATGTTCAAGTGTTCTTTACTTTTACAGACTATCATATATGTATTTGTTTATATATATAATGTATACTGTATATAATCTGGGATATAGCCATCTACCACAACACTTTATTGGTATGTTTTGAATATCTTGCTCAAAAAAGGAGCTTCAGCATGGAAATAATGGTGATTTTTTTCTGGACCACACTTCCAGGTAGTTCATGTGCTACTTCTTTTCCTGGGGGCCTCTTCTTTTTTCAAATGTATAAACTCTAGGGGAGGGGAGACCCTGCAATTTTCATTTTTACAGTAGCAAACATCAGGGCAGAACTTTTCTCAGCAGTTTGGATTTTGGCTGAGGTGGGACAAGTCTGGGGGGAACAGGTGATGTTTGGATTTTTTTAAAATTTAAATACATATTTATTTTAAAAATAAAAAGTAGAAGTGAATATAAAAATAACTGAAAACCCCTCCAAAAATAAAAAGGTGAAAATTAAAGTAAATAACAAGAAGCAAAAATAAGAGTAAGCAAGGCTTAAAGCAAAAATTAAAAGTAAAGCAAAACTTAGTTTATTTTTAGAAATTATTTTAAGGGTGTCATGTCTTGCTTGAACAGAGCCCCTGCACTTAGTCTAAATCACCTTTCATTGTGAAGCTTCTCTTATTCCAATTAAACACAAAACACAGAATAAACTTTCTCCACCCAAAGAAGAACAGGAATTTCTTTGCCCACAAAACACCTTTACAGTCATGTTTACACATGCAGTGCTGAGAGGCTCTAGCTCTACTGTAAAAGCTGATAGAAAATATAAAACTGGTTTCTACAGAAGCTCAATCAAGTAATCCATGTGCTTAAGTGATAATTAATCAATTGGTTAATTAAACTCTCCAGCTGTGCCTCCAGGAGTTCAGCTGGGAAGTGCATCTCTAGCTCTTATTTTGCCATTTAAATTCAAATTTTACCTGGAATTTGTTAAAGAACATTAGGAAACTTAAACTGTACACAGATATGTACACTGTAACTTAGTTTTCCTTCAGTCAATAATTAAAACCAGCAGCTGAGCATCTTCCATTCTTTATTGGAACCCTAGGAAAGACAGGGATTTTGAGCCAGCTCCTCTTTTCTGCTTCCACTTTCCAAAGACTTTTGATACAATATTAGGTTAAAGCAGAACGACAGCACAATACAAAAACTTCTTGAATCTAAAGAACTCTTTCTTTTAAACCCCAACCCTCCTCTTTTATACCCTGCTAAAACTCTCTTTAAAACCAAATAAACTCAAATGCCTGGTGCTGTGTAGAACATTGCACAATCTAAAACAAATACTTTGAATCGAAGAGAAACTGAATCAGTTTCACATTTATTTAAGAATAAAAAATTCTGTTTTATGACACTGCTGGGGGCCAAGGTTAAGTTAGTTAAGTAAGTTAGTTAAGACCTAGCCCTCACCTGAGCTTGGTCAGGTAGAGTTCTTTTCCTGATAAATTGCAGAATCAGGTAAGTTTTGGCAAATA